>CM076574.1:807399023-807676412 GCA_034641835.2 Pinus albicaulis | reverse complement strand
AGGGCTGAGACATCTCACACACACCCAGGAATCACCAACGTCAGCTGTTGCATCACTGGACCATCGAGTATACGGATCTCGATCATGCTGAAAGGGAGTTGGAGCTAAGAAACAATCAATTCAAAGGGCCATGAGGAGTCCCTTTGCCTGATCCGAGGCACCGAACAAGAGTGGAAGCTGGAACCAAGGTACACTGCCCTCTAGACCTGTCTTCTGGAATGAATGAGCTGATGTCAACAAAAGGAGGTCTACCATAGGTGAGGCAATAAGGGATACTCAACTAAGGCACGCGAGAAAATAGTAGAGTGACTGACAGACTGACACCAATGATGATGATGAAATGGAGGGAAATGAGTAGCGAACGGATGACTTCCCTTATTAGAGCATAAATAGCATGGATGACCTGGCAGCGATTGACACAATATCATGAGGGATAGGGGACATTGGTACTAAAGGCCATAATGAGCGACATGAGAGAGGGACCAAGAAATGAAGGATGGAGGACTATAGCAGGGTGCGAAGGGACTCAGGATAGAATCCATGAAAGCAATGATGACTCAACTCGGATTCTATAAACAAGGGTGACTCGATGGTGCTGCCACACAGGAAAAGGGTCCAATGGGGACAATAAAAGCATGAGTACAAGATGGTAACTCACGAAGAAAGTCAACACGAGCATGGACAAGTATGGAGGCAACATGATGCCCTCGGTACGAGTGTTGCAAGTGAAGAAATTCGATTTTGAGGAAGGGTGAAGTGGCGCTTCATGGGAAAATGTGTCCCGCTGAAGTATCAAATCACTAAAAACTAATAGATACCCATTTGAGGGCTCGGTGAGAGCTTTCCAACGATGCGGACGGTTTGGTAAACTGAGCTACGGTTGGATCGCAGCAGGAAAAAGAAAAAATAGGGGTTTCTCTTTTAATAAGGCATTTTCCCTCCAAATTCATTCATTTGCATGTGGAGCTGCGGTGAATGTAGAGAGGAGAGAAGGCCCTAAATCTTGCGGCGATCGTAGCGGACAAACCGACCGTTGGAATCGAGATTCGTTAGTTGCAGGTAAGAGGCCTAACCCTACTCTTTATTTTCAGTGGATTAAAAGTTAAGATTAGGTCCCTAGGGCTCAGGAATAGCCCTCCACTCCTCCTGACGGTCGGGTCACAATTTTTAGGGAAAAAAGTGTGACCTGGGTAGCAGGTTTTGGGCAGAAAAGTGCGACTTGGCAGGGAGGCCCGTGTTTCTGTGTTGTTTTCTGGCTGAGCACTAGGATTTTGTGATGAGAAGTAGTCTTTCTTATATGTATACTAACAAATATGATGCTTTCGTGTAGATATGGCAGAGTTATGGAATAACTGGAGAGAGAGATACCTGGGCGCATTACGGTCGAAGATCCAGGAGGATCAGGGTGTCTGCAGTGCTTTGGCTAGGTTTGGGGTTCTGAAGTTTGTGGAGAACCCTTTGATGAGAGCTGGGGAGCCCTTATTGGCCCGGATTGTTAGCTATTGGGACCCGAACCATGAGTTCTTTATAGTGTAGGGACACCGGATCGAGTTGACGGTCCAAGATATATATTTCTTGACTGGTCTCCCATCACTTGGGATGGTAGGGAATACTCAACAAGTATTACCGCGTGGGTGAAATATCATAGTTTTTAGAGCACCATTGTCAGCCAGGTCTCCAAGTCAAGGGAACTCGGATACCCATCAGGGATTTGGAGAGGTTAGAGACTCGTGCTGTGGCTGCAATGGTGCTACGGATCCTGGGAAACTAGGCACTCCATCACATCATAGGGGGGAAAATGATGCTTGTGGGGAGTGTTTTGAGTGGGACCTACTATGGGTGGGCCCAAGTGAACCATGACTGTGCATATGGTACATTTTTGTGCTCTTTCTTTTTTGAGAAGATCCCGACACTTCGACCTCGCATACAACTCCCAGATGGAGGCCCGAGAGAACCTAGGATGTGCCAGTGGGGGCGACTACTATGCAGAGGAGGAGGTGGAGTAGTTGGATGGGTGTTCCATCCTGATTTCTTTATTAATTAGGATCATATGCCACTGTATATAGATGAATATCCCTATAGTGGGATGAGTTATTGTGGGGATCCGGATCTGCCACTGTTGCCTGGTCGTATATGGGGACTCGATGGTGAGTGAAAAATTGCTAATATTTTATGTGCATGTAAAGTTTTTAGAATATTTTATGTGGTACTAATTATTTTAATTTTGGTACAGAGCCATGTATGGTACTGATTCTTTTACTTTTGGAAATACTTAGATGACCAGTACATGAGCCATTTATTGGTTTACCCTCGGAATGGCGAAGGGTCATGCTGTAATGTTCCTTTTTAGGAATAGCTAGCAATCCATGGCTGGAAAACGTATTTTACAGAAATGGAGGCATTAGGATTTGATACCAAGACCTGGATCCCTTAGATCAATACATCTAAGACTGAAATCCAAGAGTTGGGACCAAAGAAATCCTTCTAGAGTGGTTAAACAGATCTCCCACTACTAGATTTCCTCAGAAAGTGCCTGGTGAGGGATTGCAACAATTCTTGAACAAGAAATGGAAAGACAACGTTATTTTACAACCATGAGTTTATAAAGATCTAAATGGCCATCAAATAATGTTATAGAAGAAAAAGAGTACAAGTTCTTGAGGAAACATCCACTTAAGAAAGGCAATGCAAGCCTCAACAAGACATGTACATGAAAATAGAGAACACTGCTATTTCTGCATAAACCCAGGCTATGAGGACGTAGTTTATAAGAGATACTACTCCATATTAAATAATAACTAAAATATATGACAATATATGGCTGAAATAAAGTGGGAGAGAAAAGCTCTAACCCCTGAAAGCAACAATACAACAATCCTCCAAAGGATTGGCTGAAATACACAAAATGGAAAAAATGTCGGAGTTGTTGGGTAGCTACAGCAACTCAAATATGGAACTCAATAGAGAAGGCTAAAGATGATGTGCAATATGAATTAGACCTTCTCCAATGGATCTCCAAAGTGGAAGGCTGATCCTTACACTTGAGATCTCACCCTCCAATCAATATGCAAACCCTCACTGCATATACTCCATGAAAATAATGTAGTCACTAAGAGGGACTACGCAGTGAGTGGAATAGAAAAATATGGAAAAGTGCCAAGATCTGAAAATCAGCTCCCAAGCTTCCAATTTGATCTCCCAAAGAAAGGAAAGACTCTCTCTCTGAAAAAACAAGAGATGGAAGAGGTGTTGTGGAGTCTCCACTACAACACCCTACAACACAGAGTTTTGTTGCTGCAGTAATAACGTTGTCCTGGAGGAGGATGCTTTGGCCTTGAGCCAAGATATGTGGAAAATGAAGAACCAACCTTCAAGATGCCTCTAAAGAAGGTGAGGAAATCCTAAATAGGAATTCCCTGGAAATTCTTGCTAAACAACAAAGAATGCACAATGTCTGAATAGACATGAAATGAATAATCATAAGCATGAATAACAATGGCTCTCCTCCTCTCCATATATAGCAAGTGAAGGCTCTCTCTCCATGGGTCCCATCCATTAGGATTTCCTCCATAAATGAATATTCCCTCCTCTATCTCTGCACTGCCCCATGTAGTGCTTTCCACCTCATACACAACGCTGTTTGACTTGGTCAAACTTAACCAAGCCACTTTGCAAAATGTCCCCTTTTACACATGAGGGTGTGAAATCTAGTTCCAAGGCTGATTCCCTTTCATACTAGAGGTATTTTATCCATGTTCTTATTATGAATGGGCTCCCTCACCCAATTATTTAACTTATAAGTGAAATTATCAAAATCTAATGTTCCAATTTATTGAAGGCAAAAATTAGGAACATTACAGTCCTCCCCTCCCAAATGTTGCTTGTCCTCAAGCAACTGCAAGGATAGAACTGGACGGTCTCCACTCAAGGCATGGAGTTAGAAATGTGATGAGGAACATCTTCCCCATGTGGATCCTCCATCCCCAAGCAATCATCCAAACAAAATGAGCCACCTCCCAATAAGGCAACTCCTGAAAATTTCCTTCCACCTCAAGCTTTGGAAATGAAGGTGGGCTAAAAATCTGAACTTGGCAAGAATCATAGCTCACCCCATGCTTTCCTTATCTCCAATTATGATAATTTTAGAGTGTTTTCTGATCCTGGGCTGCAAAAGTATTGCCCTCAAATGGAAAAGTGAAGAAAAATCCTCCAAAGTGTTCTCCTCCAACAATGAAGAAAACGCTGGCCAAAAATGTTTCATCCATGATGAATAGGACAAAATCATCATAGAGTATCCCAATGAGTAGTTTTCTGCAAGTTATACATGATTATACATGGTAGCAACAATGTCTCACAAGTATACAATGCAGTTTCATCCACTGCAATCTCAGAAAGGTGCATGGCAAGTGACATACAAAATCCATCACATCTACTAAGGAATAGTAAATGGCTGAATATAACAACAATACAAGACCAAACACTTGCCCATGGCTGTACAATGGATGAATATCAATTCCATGGTCTACCTCAAAAGAGAACACATATGCAGAAGTGGTAGCCATATCTTCTCCCATGTTCCCATTAGAACATGTAGTGCAGAAAATGTGAGAATTATCCCCACTCAAGGACACATCCAACTCATGTGCCTCTCTCATAATCATGCTTCTTATACAGATCTGATCCATATCAGAAAATGAAGGCATGACCAGCAAAAAAATGAAGAAAATGCTGAAGGTTTCAAGTGATGCAAGAAGGTACCAACAACTCTCCCAAAAGTGACATCGTTGTTTTCCAAACTGCTGCTTTAGAAAATCACATGGCAAGTTGTTTTGTGTTACATGAATACTTATGTATGTCATGATAGCTACTGATAAATAGAAAATGGCTAAGTATATCAACTAATCATACATGAAAGAAAACACTTTCCCAAGGCCACATAAAAGATGGTTGTCTCCACCATACAAGTTGGCCCAATTTTGTCCATGGAGCTTAATGAAAAACTTGCCCTTTTGTGGAGCAATGCACTGAATATGAATGGTAAGAGCATCAAAATATGGTGTTATATAATCCATGGATGTAAAAACAATATTCTTACCATATTTTGAGAGCAAAATGATGTATGTGTATATGAATGATCCGTCCATAATAGTATGGCACATTCCCAGGAAGAGAATTGAACCATATGTTGCATAAAGATCACCCTCCTTATACTTGGAAATCCAAGTCAAGAATATCATAGCAAGTGAGGTCATACCAATGTAATAGATGTCTCCATCCGCTACTCCATCAATCTCACCTCCTCTTTTTCCTCCAAGTGCATCAAGTTTGAAGTGATCCTGGGGAAACTTCATCAATAACCCCAAGCTCTTAAGTGACAGCGTTGTTGGCTTCTGCAAATGATCTTTGGCCAACTCATAGCTCCATTCTTTGACATGATCCTTGTCAAAGATATCTCTCATAATGCTGCAATATATAAGAATTCCCTCCCAAGGTGTAAGTACCTCTCTATCATCCAAAGCCAAGGAGATAATTCCATCTCCTCTTCCTGCAACATCATGCAAAATGTGAGAGAAAATTTGCTCTTGCTCTCCCAAGAACAAGCAAAGCAACAAAACATTTTGTTACCTCCCCATACTTCCATCGTACAACTCATGTGATGAAGACATAATGAATGATATGAGTATCACATCAACACCATGCATCCATACTCTATGCTGCTCAATGATGCAAGTATCCATCCTCCTACTCTTAGGAAGAGTGTTTGCCAAGTGATGGCCAAACTCTTTCAAGAGTAACCAGCACAGCCAAGCCTCCTGCTACTTGGTATCATAAATTTTCAAGTATCCTCCTAGCTCCTTGCTCATCAACCACATCCACTCAACCCCTGGTGGATGCTTCCTTCTTCTATTCATCTTGGTACTCCTCCCATGAGGGCTACCATCCTCCCAAATAAAATTCCTATCTTTGCACTTCATGGGATTTTGAAATGAAATATTTTCAAGGATCAATGAGATCCTATCAAGACCCAAATAGGTGGTAGGAAAAAACCTCCCATCATGATGTGTATGGCTCAAGGAATGTCCAACACAAGCATGAGAGATGTTATCCATCCTAAGATGTCCTCCATCTTCTATCTGCTCTCGTGAGAAAGGAAGAAAATCATTGCACTCCATGGTGTGTTGAAGTGAACCTCTAATGAGATCTCTCCTTGAGACCTCCCTCTCACCAATAGTCTTCCAAATCCAATGAGGTCTTGGATCTGAAAGTAGAAGTTCCTCTTTGATCTAAGAGGAGCTCATTAAGAAAGTGTCATCTTGAAGGGAGAAAGGGTTTCTCAGTGCAAGATTACTATCATCCTTCAAGGCTTCAAACCCCAACCTCCAATGTGATATGCAATCCAACAAAGGCTCATGAGATGATGGTTTATTTTCTCCTTGAAATTTCTCATGTTTCACAATGCAGTGCAACCAAGTTGCTCTATGGTAGCAATGGGATTTGACCCCTGATCATTCAAAAGCAAATCTCCACAATTTTCAAAATAAGTTGTTGCAAAAATAGGTTGTGGAAATCTTTTCATACCTTGATGTGAATTTGGAACTTCTTGTAGGGTTACAAGAGTTCCCTCCTCCAAAGTGTTGGCTGCTCCAACTGTTGATGCATGTGGCTGCTCCTCCATGAGTGTGACAGCGTTACCACAAGGCTCCTCAAGTGGTGGTGTGGTATCTTCTTCCTTTGCCCTTTCATCATCAAAGGTTTTGACCAACCCTTGGATGAACTTTGCAAAATTTTTATCCCTTGCATGGCTCAAGTGGCTGCTCCACCAATCATAGGCTTCACCCTCCAAGTGCAGCGCTGAGATTTCAACATCTTCTTTCTCTACTACAGGATGTAGAAAGAAAAATGCCACCAACTCTTTCACCCAATTTCTTGCAGTAGATGACCCATCAAAGGTAGACAACAGAAATATATTGCCTTTGATTTCTTTTCTGCTACATGGTCTCTTCTCTTCCTTCAACTGGATGAAATGAGGAAAATCTAGAGTCTCCTTGAAGACTCTAGGTTGAGATCTATACTCAACAAGGTAATCACTCAGAATTTGATGATCCAAGTGTCTTCCATGCTCAATGTCTTCCTCTTGATGAGAATAGGAAGTGCATTGTTCTTCCTTTTCTTCTTCTTCAATTTTCTTGACCTCCTTGGAGAGGTCTCCTCTGGATTTGAAAATATATGAGAATAAACTCATCTTCTTCAACATTCTGATCTTCTTGGGATTAGACTCATAGGCTGAGCCAATACTATTCTCTGATACCACTGTAATGTTCCTTTTTAGGAATAACTAGCAATCCATGGCTGGAAAACGCATTTTCCAGAAATGGAGGCAATAGGATTTGATATCAAGACCTGGATCCCTTAGATCAATACATCTAAGACTGAAATCTAAGAGTTGGGACCAAAGAAATCCTTCTAGAGTGGTTAAACAGATCTCCCACTTCTAGATGTCCTCAGAAAGTGCTCGGTGAGGGACTACAACAATTCTTGAACAAGAAATGGAAAGACAACGTTATTTTACAACCATAAGCATATGAAGATCTGAATAGCCATCAAATAATGTTATAGCAGCAAAATATTACAAGTTCTTTAGGAAACATCCACTCAAGAAAGGCAATGCAAGCCTCAACAAGACATGTACATGAAAATAGAGAACACTGTTATTTCTACATAAACCTAGGCTATGAGGACGTTGTTTATAAGAGATACTGCTCCATATTACATAATAACTGAAATATATGACAATATATGGCTCAAATAAAGTGGGGGAGAAAATCTCTAACCCCTGAAAGCAACAATACAACAATCCTCCAAAGGATTGGCTGACATACACAAAATGGAAAAAATGTCGGAGTTGCTAGGTAGTTGTAGCAACTCAAATATGGAACTCAATAGAGAAGGCTTAATATGATATGCAATCTGAAGTAGACCTTCTCCAATGGATCTCCAAAGTGGAAGGTTGATCCTTACACTTGAGATCTCACCCTCCAAACAATCTGCAAACTATCACTGCATATACTCCATGAAAATAATGCATTCACTAAGAGGGACTGTTCAGTGAGTGAAATAGAACACTATGGCCAAGTGCCAAGAACTGAAAACCAGCTCCCAAGATTCCAATCTAATCTCCCAAAGAAAGGAAAGACTCTCTCTCTGAAAACAAGAGATGGAAGAGGTGTTGTGGAGTCTCCACTGCAACACCCTACAACACAGAGTTATGTTGTTGCAACATTAACATTGTCCTGGAGGAGGATGATTTGGCCTTGAGCCAAGAGATGTGGAAAATGAAGAACCAACCTTCAAGAGGCCTCTCAAGAAGGTGAGTAAATCCTAAACAGGAATTCCCCGGCAATTCTTGCTAAATAGAAAAGAATGCACAATGTCCGAATAGACATGAAATGAATAATCATAAGCATGAATAACAATGGCTCTCCTCCTCTCCATATATATTAAGTGAAGGCTCTCTCTCCATGGGCCCCATCCATTAGGGTTTCCTCCATAAAGGAATATTCCCTCCTCTATCCCTGTGTTGTCCCATGTATTGCTTTCCATCTCATACACAGTGCTATTTGACTTGGTCAAACTTAACCAAGCCACTTTGCAAAATGTCCCCTTTCACACATGAGGGTGTGAAATCTAGTTCCAAAGCTGATCCCCTTTCATACTAGAGGGATTTTATAAATTTTATTATTATGAATGGGCCTCCTCACCCAATTATTTAACTTACAAGTGAAATTATCAAAATCTAATGTTCCAATTTATTGAAGGCAAAAATTAGGAACATTACACATGCGACGCATGGCGATGGCCGGATGTGCACATGCGTGATACGAGCAGCTGTGCGTAGCCATTGGCTCCTGGATCCCGTATAGTGATTAGTGTAGTAGGTGGTGCCTCACTTTGAGTTTTTGTAACATGCTATGGGCATGTCATATGTATCAGAGTTAATGAACTCTAAAACATTTTATATGACACATACTATGCATATGTGTCGTTTTGATATTTTTATGTTATTGTCTTGTGTTAAATGTGTGTGTTAAATTCCAATCCAGAATATGGTTTGCAATTCTATCTACATAGTGATTTTGTACTCTAGGTACATGACTGAAAGTAATGATTTCAAATTCACGCATTAAAAGTTTCACTCGTAAATATCTTCTAAAAAGGATAGGATTATGCACACGATATACACCATTCAATTGCATGACAAGAAGTAGAGAATCTAAACGAACATGGAGGTGGAGGATGCGATGTGAAAGGGAATTGGCTAATAAACCTCGTACAGCATCATATACGGCCTGATTATTGGTAGCAGTACCAACACATACACCGTTCGAAAGAACAAGGGCATGCAAAGGGGTAAAAATGGCCCAACCTGCCGAGGCTAAATTATGGGAGTAGCGACTTGCACCATCGGAAAAACCGATATAAGGTGTTGACGGGGGGTCCCTCTGAAAGGTGCTGCAAGACAATAAATGGGAGGATAAAGAACAATTTTGGCAACCTGAGCGCATAGTAGAAATCGAATGCACTCTGCGGAAGGGAATGATCTGTGTAGCATGTCTACTTCCCACATGTCGCTGGTGAGGGGAAGTGTGGGAGCTATTGGAGGCGTAGCTTGAGCTCAGGCTGCATATTTCACCAAGGGTATGGATGATGGAATCTTTTTTATGGGCGGGAAAGATGAAGTCAGGGGTGGATGTGGCTTCCATGATGTCGTCGTCTCAACAGGAGGTGGAAGGACAGGAGGAAGGGAGACCACATGATGCGGCGAGGCTACCTGATTCATCATCATGAGAAGAAAGACTCACATGCACATCGTCATGGGGGATGATGTAAGAAAAAGAAGATAAAGGATCCACTGATGTTGAGCCTGGGGTGTTTGCTGAAAGGAGGTCAAGCGAAACAATAGGAGAAGATTCAAAGGGAGCTTTTGTCGAGGGTCTCAAGGATGATGAAAGGTAGATGATGGTGGCAGCATTCTCTGTCATTTTGACATTGGGGGGGGAATGTCAATAGGAGCGGGTAAATCCTCAGTCTGGCCTACAACATATTGTGTAAGCACGGGAGAAATGGATTGATTCTGTTCAATCTCGTACTCCCGAATTGCCTCCAAAGAGGCATGGTAATGTGTAAGGTGGGGACAATGATGGGAGTAATGGCCACGGAGACCACACAAAGTACAAGGCTGCTTGGTGTGAATAGTCTTGGTGTTCTTGGTTGCGGTTGATGAAGAAGCAGAGGTTTCAGGGACCGTAGACTCAGGGAACGCGACATTAACCATGGGCTTGATGCAGGGAAAATCGGGACAAGTATGGGTGGCATGACCGACGACATCACACAAAGCACAGGGCTTTGGAGGTGGAGGAGGTGCATGGTAATTCAGGGTAGCTTTGTCTTTTAAGGCCTTTTTGTGAGCTATGCCCTTCTTACCCGAAGCGGTCGCAATAGGAGGTGGATCCTGTTGAGGTGGCTGAGGCACTGTGACAACGGGAGAAGTCAGGGGGACCGGTTGAACTGGGGTAAAAGCAAGATAAGGTTTAGTTTGACCTGGCAGGGTGGCAGTTGGAGGATCAAGGTACCAAACCGGAAGCCCAATGGTCAAGTTAGGAAGAGAGAGGGTGGCCATGATAGGTGTCGTATAGATGCCTGCTGGAGGGACTAGGAACGGTATCTAACCGGAGGGGTAATGGCCAGGTGGGACGGCTCTTAAATGGTTAAGGCCTGGAGGAACCAACCCAGGAGGATAAAGAGGCTCATGAGTACCAGCTGAAGGGCTAGGAGGAGGAGGTCCAAAAGGCTGCATCGAAGGGCTAGGAGACGGCTGTAGAGGGAGAGGGGGCTGCTGACTAGCCGAGGTGGGCCTCTTGAGAGAAGCCTGAGATGATTGCATCATGAAAACATTTGATGAGCTGGGATCAGAGATGGGAGGAGGAAGACCAGGGAATGTACCAAGCAAGGAGGAGTCCTTGTAGACTCCAGGTGAGACACTGGTCAAAGGGTCGATGGTTTGCTTATTGGCCACTAAAGAAATAGTGGACTCAGGGGAGGTCTGAGACTTCGGTTCGTAATATGTCAACTGGTCAATGGTGACTATCTTTTTGTTATGAGGGAAGGACATCTTGCGGTGGACCACGGAAGGGACAACAGACATCGCATAAGTGTAGCTACGACCCAATAGAATGTTGTAATCTAAGGGGGCGTCTATGACTTCTATGTCAATGCAAACCGTCTTTCCAATAAGAGTGATAGGAAAATTGCGGAATAAGCCAATGGGCTTGGAGGTGTGGCCATCCCACGCTCAGAGAGTGATCATGGAAGGAGCCAACTCAGGAGATTCGAGTTGTTTCGAAATCGAAGTAGACATCACGCGGGTGGATGCCCCCTCATCAATAATGCACCAAGAAATGTTGGTGTTCCGGATCTTGACTAGGATTTGGAAAGCGACGGAAGCAGGGAGAGGAGGATGTTCTGACCGGTCAACATCAAATACAATCAATCGATCATTGGAAGGATCTACAACGCCCACGGTAGATAGAAGAGATTTTCGTTGTGAAGGGCATGACTGGAGGAGTTCCAACGTTGAAATGGCAATAGGGGATTGTGCCAAATCATCGACTATGCTATACTAATGGGCGTCTTTGCCAGAAGCATAATTTCGACGCAGTGGTCCCTTAAGGATATTGGTATGAAGCTTCGCCCTAGGCTGAGGGATTTGTAAGGGATCCTTGGGTGTCGAAAGAGGCTCGGTAGAGACCGAAGAAGGTGGCTCAGAGATAGACATAGCGGGAGGCTTTTTGTACTGACCAGACTGAGTTTGGAGATTGATGTCTACAGTTGAAGGTTGATCGGATTTCATCATAAGAATCTAGTCATCAGGGGTACTAGACGGAAGATGTTGGGTAACAATGTGGTAAATATGAGGTTGGGAAAAGAGAGGAGACATGCTATACCCTGAAAACATCCTACCAGGAGGGGAAGATATGAAGGAGGTGTTGGCCTCCCCTTGAGGAAAATCAGAGCCCATGGGAGGTTGAGCAATGACAACACACACACGGCACAAAGGAAAAGGAGACCGACAAGGGCAGGGAGGTGCAATATCAACCGATTACAATTTTGAAACAAGGGTAAAGAGGTGTAGGATCAATTGATTTCAATGTTTTAGAGTCTTTGCTTGGTGGTGTTAACCAAGCCCTTTTTCGCTTAGGGTGTGTGTGTAAAATTGTGTAAATTTTAATTTTTAAACCCAGACATTTGTAGAGAAAAGAAAAAGTGTTGTTGTATAGCTGTAAATAAACCTGTAAATGACAGTATAGAGGCTTGCAAAAATAGAAAATAAACAACTAATAATGCAATAATCTAAACCCAAGGAGGTGGGCCTCTCAACAACTAGTCTATAGGTGAGTGAAAAAACTAATCAAAACACACTAAAATAGCCAATAGATTTAAGGTAAAACGAGACAGGGATCTAAAGGACAAAATCTGCTGGAAAGTGGAGCAGAAACAACAACAAATCAAAGGAAGAATTGTTGTAAAAAGAGGCGGCAAAAGGCTATCTCCAGGAGGGAAGCGGATTGCACCCTAAAGGAAAACCAAAACAAAGCTAAATGAGGATATTTGGATGGATAACAAGCTGATCTGAAGTGGATCTGAAGGTGAGGTATCAGATCTGAAAAAATGGCTGAAGACTCTGAAATTTCAAACAACCTGCAACAACAAAAACTCTTCCACAAAAAGTGGAGGGTACTGAAGCCATAGGGGGTTAGGTTCCCACTTATTTGAGCAAAACAGAACAAGTACAGGTCCAAAATGGGTGGATACAGTGGTGAGACAACCCTGAACAAAGGCTCAGAAAAACCTAGAAAACTTTCAAAAAAATCCCTGCAAAAAGTCCAGGTCGCAGTTTCTGGCCTGTTTTCAATAGAGGTCACACTTTTTGGGCAGTAAAGTGTGCCCTGGAGGTCCAGGTCGTAGGTTTTGGGCTGAAAGGTGCGACCTGCACTTCTGGCACTCTCGGTGGCAGATTTCAATAAAGTTGTCATCTTAGTTACAGCTGATGTCTGTCACCTACGCAATAGGTCCGAAAACACACGAAAGTCGTAATTTTTACCGTTTTAGGGTTTTATGGGTTAAAAACAACATCAAGAAAATAAAAAACAAGGGGCTGAAGAGAAATCCTAGAGTTTGAAGCAGCTGGATATGCAAGGATAAAAAAAATGACAGTGGTCGTAATTGTAAACCCGTGTGGAGTCGCTAGTTGTTAGTATGAATCTTGATTCGAAGCATACAAAAAAAGACCACTTTAGCTGCGCATAAAAAACAGACCTAACAGCAGAAATGACTGTTAATATCTTCAGATCTATAGTTAGATGATCAAGACAAATGCTGCAAAAATCTAGATCTATGCATTAGAAGACATTAAACAGTAGAAAAATAAGATTTACTCCATAGATCCAATAGACAAGACAAGAATATATCCAATGAATTTTTTATTAATGGCACCTAGGAGGAAAACACAAGAGGGTGTTCCCTATTCTCCTCAATGGAATGGGTTCTTGTAAGTCCTCAACACTTCAGATTTAGAATTCCTCTCTCTTGATGGTGTAGAAAACCCAGACAAAAATGGAAAAATATGGCTATGATAATGGATCAATAGCTAGACCAAGAGTTGAGATCCAGAGTGATCTTTAGGCAACAAAAGGTGACAAATGAATGGGAAAACCCTTCTATTTATAACAAAATATTGAGTTAGTCTAGAGATTGGTGTATAATTAAAATATTATTAACCAAATCTAGATCCAACTTTTATGGAATATTTTATTATATTTGTTGGAGGGAAAAGGAATTTGACTTGAGTCAAATCCCTTTATTTGTAAATAATAAATAAATAAATGATTTATTTATCATTTTAAGGATATGGTTGAGTAATAATCAAATAAATAATGATTTATTTAATTATTTAAGGGATATCTAGTCATATTTAACAAAGAATATTATTTATGTAATGTTTAAATAGTTATTCTTAGAAAATAATAAGATAAATAATGATTTATCTAATTAATTTCCTTGTTTTGGGTTAAATATAACCAGGAATATTAATTAAATTGTTGTTTAACTAATTATTCCTTGAGGAAAAATCAAATAAATATGGATTTATTTTAATGTTTTTACCATGGGGTTTTCCTAACACTCACCATAAAAAACTTAATAAGGTGGTTTATCTGGTCATTTTTTTTCATAATGAATGCAATTTTACTTAGGAGTAAAATTGGTGCTTACTTGGTGTACTTGGTCCATCTAATAACAATGAGTTAGATGACCAAAAAATGGTGTAACAATTAGTTGCTCATCATGGTGGTATTAAATCATCAACATAAAGAACAATGATTGAAAGCTTACCTCCACATTTGGTATAGGTTTGCTCCTCACTTTTGAGTGAGCCAAGTCAGTGAAAATAGTTGTCTATCTAAATTGTATAAGAGCGAGGTGCTTGCTTCATCCCATACATCGCTCTTTTGAATCGAAACACATGCGACTCGCTTTTGAAGATCTAAAATCCTTCAGAGTGCTCTATGTACACCTATTCCTCAATGATCCCATTGAGAAATGTAATATTCACATCCATCTGATGAATGCGCCATCCCATCTGCACTGAGAGAGCAAGGATGGTCCTTATGGAAGCATACCTTGCGATAGGTGCAAAGGTTTCTTTGTAATCAATCCCCTCGATTTGTGAGAAGCCCTGGGCCAAAAATCTGGCCTTGTATTTCTCAACACTCGCATCAGCAGCTTTCTTTACCTTGTAGATCCATCTTGATCCTACCACTAATTTATCAACCGGCCTTGGAAAAATTTCCCAAGCACTGTTTTTCATAATGGATTCATGCTCCTCCACCATTGCTTCTACCCATCTGGGCTCCTGCATTGATTCCTGAAAGGAAGATGGCTCAGTCACAATACATTTTCTCATGAGAGCCATGTATCCAGTAAATCGGCCAGGGGATTGTCTTTGTCTGTGCTGTGAAGTAGGGGCTCCTACATTCTGTGCACCATCAAGTCTCCACCTATTAGCTTCTGTGGTATGCCTTCTGCTTGTTCTGTTGTTTGGATCTACGTGAGTAGACTCCTCCGCTCCATGAACCTCCTCCTATGGCTGATCCACATTTAGAGACTCATCTTTGGGAACCAAAATTTCCTCCTCCGCATGTAAGTCTAATTCCCTCTCAAGTGACAACTTCATGGCTTTCTCCTCATTGAATTTTATATCCTGTCGCACCACAGACATTCGACTATCTGGAAAATACACACGATAATTATGGGGTGTTTCTGTGTACCCCACAAATATCCCAACTTCAGCATTCGACTCTAGCTTCTTCCTAGCATCCTTGGTCACATGTACATAAACAGATGAGCCAAAAATCTTAAAGTGTGAAACATCTAATTTCTTACCAGTGAAAGCTTCTTCAGGTGTACTCATTCCAAGTACTCTATGAGGACAATGGTTTTACACATAAACTGCAGTGTTGCATGTGCCCACAAATGCATTGGTAAGCCTTGATCATGTAGCATCGCTCGTGCAACACCCACGATCATTTTTTTCTTCCTCTCTACGACCCTGTTTTTCTATGGGTTATGAGGCGCTATGAGTTCTCTTCGAATTCCTTCTCTGCTACAATTTTTTTTGAATTCGTTAAGATGTATTCTCCACCATTATCACTCATAAGAGCCTTCACTTGCTTCCCCGACTCTTTCTCCACCAATTCCTTAAATTCATAGAACTTTGAGAATGTTTGATCCTTCTTCTACATGAAGAAGATCTAGCATTTACGAGAAAAGTCATCAACAAAAATAACATAGTAATTATGTTTTTCTCTTGAAGCAACCGAGAATGGCCCACACACGTCTGTGTGAACTCTCTCCAAGATCACCGAAGCACAGTTTTCCTTTTCATGAAAGGTGGACTTTACATATTTTCCCATAGTACATCCCTTGCACTGATCTGACTATGCAAGTGTACCACTGGGAAGTCCAGTAGAAATCTGCTGCAATTTTTCAGGGTACCATGGTGAAGATGGCCCAATCGCCTATGTCATAATTCACCCTCATCCCGGCTCACTACTTCTTCTACTTTGCCTACCATTGTAGCGCAGCCATCTACCTCCATCCTGTAGAGATTCTTAACTCGAGTCTCTATCCTCTTGGCTTGACCCGTTGTCGTCACAGGAAAGCTTTTCCATCGCTGAAAACAACGTCATAGCCTCTGTCCCCCACATTGCGACTAAGACCAAGTTTTTCTTCAGACCTGGAACATGCATAACGTCTTTCAATTGAAATGGTTTACCTTAATCCCTATGAAAGGTAGTGGTACCAATGCCAGTGGCACTATATCGTCCATCATCGCCCATCTCTATATGCATTTGAAGATCTTTCTCCTCCAAGTCACTAAAAAGTTCCTTATCTCCCGTCATGTGGAAGGAAGCGCCACTATCCAAATGCCGCACCGATCCCAATGCACTTGACACCATGCATGCGATCAATGAAAAATAAATTTCAAATTACGAGGCAAGGGCCTCACCAGCTGCAGCTCCAGCAACCTTCTTGTTCTTCTTCTTCTATAGACAGTTAGTAGCGAGATGCCCATGTTCGTGACAGTGAAAAAACTTCACCTTGGAAAAATATAGCTTCTTTCCTTTAGACTCAGATTTTGAATAGAATTTCTTCCCCTTCCCCTTCCTTGCCTTGGCAACCAAAGCACAATCTTCTTCATCATCATGCTTTGATGAAGAGCCATCTCTGGTGTTCCACCTGAACTCCTCCTTCACTAGATCCGACCACAATCGTTCCCAATCTGGCAGTTTTTCTCATCCGTTGACAGAGCCTTCATAATTGTGCCAACTCTTAGGAAGTCCCAAGAGATCCAAGCTCACTAAATCATCATCAACAAATGTTATTCCCACACTCCCCAGTTCATCCCAACATTGGAAAAAATTCATGAGATACTTTGGAATGTTGTCGCCCTTTTCCATTTTGATCTTCCTAAGTTTATCTTTGAGCACCAATTTCCTATGGTCGTTGTTTCTTTGGAATAGATCCCTCAAATCCTTCCACATAGCATATGATGTGGCTTTTCCATTAAGGCTTGAGACAATGTGGTCTCGTACACCTTCCAATAGAATCCTCCTTGCCTTTGCCACTTTCTTTTGCCATGTGTCAAGTAATGTAGCATCTGTCGAAGCGGGCTTAGGAACATCATTGTCAATGAATTCCTTCAAGCCATTATCTTCGGGCACCACCTCCATCCTGTCCTTCCAAGAAATGTAGTTTGAGCTTCCCTTGAGTGCATACTCTAGCCGCAAGCCATTGAAAGCCATTTTGATGTTAACTCAACTGTAGCACCAAGAAAATATTTCTGCAAATTCAAATTCTTTCCACCAACAAACTCAGCTCCTGCTTAAAAATTGCAATCTTTTGTGCTTTGATACCATGTAGAAATTTTAATACAATTATGTATTTCCTGGATTCTCCTGATCTAACAGTTATATGCCACTGTTAAATACATAATTGCTTCTACAAAAATCTTTTTAGAATTTAAAACACGATCGCTAATTGCAATATCAAGAAGAAAGATCAATCACACGTAACACATGTTTTTTTATCGTGAAAGCATAAAGCTAAATACCCCATTATCTTATATTATGTATATATCATGTATCATGAAACAATCTCATACAAAACTCTAATCCAAGAGCTCTCAGTCCAATATACAATCGTTTCGCACTGTCTTGAAGAAATTGGCAAATGCCTTAGCCAATTTTTTGCCTCCTGACAGCCTGCCTCCACTGCGCAATCCAAGATGATTACAGCCTCCAATTCGATGCAATCATGCCCTCCTTTACTGCACAATCCTCGTGAGCATATCCAATGTGTTTTTGGTTTTCTTGAGTGCAACCCAATATAGTACAATTGATAGTCATATGTCCCTTTCACCTACATCTCAACTGGGTCTCCACCGAATCTGACACACATGTAGTTAACAACAATAAATATTCATTTGCATGTGAGATCACTACATGTGAATTAATTTAATATTTAATTCACTGATCTCTCACTAGTGTCTCTTCAGTTACAACTAGCACAACTGAGTTTAACTCACTTAACTGAGTTAAACTACTTTACAACTCAAATAACTACACATCCAAATTTGTTACAACTTCGAATCACTCAGTCATAACTAAGTCCACTTGCATGTCCCACCAACCAACCTCTGGACTTGAAATTCCTTCAGCTAACTGGTTTACCACTTCAGTTAACTGATTCCAAGTGCTCCATGAGAATAGATTAATATTTAGTGTCGAACTATTATTAAGGGATAATAATAGTTGACATGCATCTATAAATATACATGCGATCTATAAATAGATCTCGCACATATATCTATAAATAGAACTTCATCTATAATAAGACTTTGCTCATACATCTATAAATAGACATCATCTATAAATAGAATTTTCTCATGCATATAAAAATAAACTTCCACCTAAAAATAGCCCGAGGCTCCATCCTAATGTAGGTGCAGAATTTTCACTAGGATCTTCTTGTTGAATCTCAACATGACTAATTTCTTATGGTTTTTGAATAGTCCACTTAGCAATCATTCATCCAATGATGCTCACAGAGGTGAAGAAGTGGGATTGAAACTAGTAAAATGAATCACATAGTATATTTTAGATTTATGAAAATAATTAAGTCTAATTAATTTTTAATTTTAATTATATATAATTAAAAAATATATTTTTTATTTTTATTGAATCAACATAAAATTACATTACATAACACATATATAATACTTTATCTAATTAAGGTTTTAAATTATTATTATTATTATTATCAAATTTTAAGGTTACATGGTATATTGATTGCTAAGTCTAAGAAAGCAGTGATTGCTAAGTCTAAAAAAGCATACATACTCTACCTCTCTAGATTTGAACATGTGACCTCTTCAGAAGAAACACATGAACACATGGTCTTAACCATGAGACTCACTAAAACACTAACAAAAAAAACAAATAACATATAAAAACTACTAAATCCAATTTTAATGGTTTATGAACCAATATGAAAATTTTCTTAGTTGTATTAAAAGAATACCGGAGTTGACTTGTGATTTTATTCACCCTCATTCTTGCATTGTATCTGTTATCTTACATACACTAAAATATTAAAGAAACAAATTTGAAGATCATGAGGCCCATCCTCAACTTATCATGCGTCCACTAGGTGACATAGTGTGCGTTAAGAACATAAGCGGGAGAATGAGTTCAACATATGTAAGTTTCAATTAAAGGTCACATTATGCCTGATTTTGACTAACTTACAATGTTGAGGCATTATCACTAAATGGGCCATGTAAATCCAATCGATTGTGACGATTAATCAAGGGCCCTCAAATTAAAATTTAACATTCAGTGGTCCAGAATTTAAACAATCAATCTGCCGAACATCACCCATGATCACAGGAATCCCCATTCATCCAAAAAACCAAAGGCATGATATTCGTTGAATCCTTTCACGTGTTTCAAAGATAACCACATGGATTCGATTTTATTCAAATGTTCACCACACAATGTATACACCCACAATAATAGGCATCAAATCAAACGATTTTTTCTGACTTTGTCACTGTAAAACATGGTCACTTTACATGGTCACTTTACAGGATTCGTTTCTTCCTACAAAAGGCCACACACCCAAACTGATTGATTCGTCATTGAATATCGTTCAGAGATTATTCCATTACTAACCAAACAAACTATAATAATAGACATCAAGTCAAGCATTTTTTACAGAGAATATAATTATTCATCCAAATCGATAACCAACTTTAGCTTCAGAACAGTGTAATTCCATCGTATACAGTAACTGTGCACTCAAATTTCGTATGCAACTAATCAACTATCTATGGAAGTTTCCCCAGATGTTGGGTTTTAATGTTTTTTCTTGACCCCAAAATTCAAATTCCCAGTTAAAGGCAGGGGACAAGAAAAAAAAATATCCCTGCCTCACATGAAGCTTCCACCTTTTTTTTTCTAAGAATTCTTCCATTAGATGGCCAATGAAGTTCAGTTAATGCCTTTCTCTTTAGCGGCATGAAACATAGGAAATATATCAATCTCTTTTGATAGAAGAATAATGTGGGAAAAAAATAATTTGTGATTTGTCTTATCAGTGACTTTTGGATTGATGCACGAGTGGGCCTCTATGGAATTCAGGTAATTTGAGATAAAACTGTAAAATTTTCCCTTATCACTAGTTGCAATGATACCTCTCTCTTTAGCAGCATGTATACAGTGCACAGAACATCAGTTCTGCTGTTTTTTTTACTTGGGTACCATTGGAATTTTATATTAGAAAGGGTCAATCGTAACCTGTCAATATTGTAATATAGATATCAAAATCGGGGCTTCACATGCTGCGAAAGCTTCAACATTAGATTTAAAAAATCTTAAACTACCTAACTAAGAACTAATTATTATTATTATTATATATATAAAAACCTAAAAAAATGTTATAAATCCAAGTTTCAATAAAACACAAATTGGCAGAAGTCCTTGCACACCTACCAGGTCTGGAGATGTTATAGCCACTTCTAGATTCTTCTCTTCTTTGACCATAAGATATCGAAATAGAGTTAATGAGATGGTGCATATGACCCTCTCTCAGTTAGTTTAAAAGGTTTTGCAAAGGCATTACTTTGGTAATTGCTAAATTGCTGTTATCCTCTATTTAATTTTTGAAGTCATTGGTATATCATGAATTTTTCTTCATAAAGTGAAGTATATGGTTGTTTTGGTCTTTTTGTTGAGTATTTTTATAATTAATTTTTATAAATATTTATTTTCTATTAAATTTTTTTAATTTTTAAAGTATATATATGTTATTGTAATAAAGTGTTATATTTAGAACTAGATAGTAAATGACTTTAAAGAATATGTTTAACTTTCAAAAAAACTTTCAGGAAAAGAAACCATCATCACATTAAGGAAGGAACCATCATCACATTAAGGATAGAGACTGATCATGTCACAAGAGTCAAATTATCTACACAAATCCAAAATCTAACAACATAATTTCCCTATAATTCTCTCAAGTGTTCAAAGAGTACATTGAATTCAAAGTAGGGAGGGTGGCTACCTTGTCATCTTGTCTCCTTACACGAAATTCCAGATGTTCACCATGAATGGTAGTCACTATCATTGCAATTATATCATGAGAGGGGTATCCGAGTGGATACACCCTCCCTCTAATTTACATTGAGTGATTAATCATCTGGGGACACACCTTTTTTAGATAGATAATGTACCCTTTTGTTAAGAGTTTGCATAGCATAGAATTAAGTAATGGATTCAACCTTACCAATTAGAGAATTCCATGCACTATTGATTTTAATCTAATTGAATGGGTGTGAGATATTACGAAGAATTTTGATGACGATGGAAGGGTTCACAACAACTGTAATGTGGATTTAATCCCACATGCCTTTGATCTCTATCCTATCATTAATTTATATATAGAATATTAAGCAATCATTCTACTGAGAGGCGCTCTATAACCTAATATGAGGGAGATTAGGCATAATGTAATATGTGTATGTTAACATTTTTTAGACGTCAACTCTATTACATATTAAATATGACGTAGATACACATAAAAATGTAATATGAGGAAGCATTTAACCTCAAACAATCTAGTTCTTTCATACTGAATCTCTAAGAAATGAGAGATAAATATGCATAGTATTTCCATATAACCTCTAAGAAATGAGAGATAAATATGCATAGTATTTCCATATAACGTAGTCTGGAAATAATGGAAATTCTGGCAAGATTATGATGATTTTAGTAATATAGAAATGAGTTAAATTTTTTTTGTTATATATATATAATGTTGGATTGGCTAGAATGAAATCTTGGTGAAAGAGTGATGTTACTTCTTTTTTCAAGGTTTATTTTGTTTTAATGATATAACTTGTGTGTGTACGCATACTTGCAATAAATAAATAAAAACATATGCATATCCTGTTAAAAATTAGTTGAATAGTTACCACCCAATTTTTTTAATCCATTATTTTCAATATATTCATTATTTTCTAGAGATTTATGACTATTAACACCTTTAATAACCACAATAGGCATAGCAAATTACTTAAGTGCAACAATTAACATAAAAATTACCCGCAAGTGCAACACTTAGAATTAAACTAATTCAATTATTATGCACAAGGACATTATGTATTAAGGTTATTAGTATTTATTTCTTTTGGTTTGCAACATAACATTAATGTGAAAACAAATATTTGTTAAAAATTAAAAATCAGGAGTATGCTGGGTAGAGATATGTTGCAAATTTGATCAAAGAGGAGGAGCTCTTCCTTGAATTTTATCTTTCAAGGTCCTTTTGAGGAAAACATAAAATCTCAAATATCCTTGCTAGGAAGATAATAGTTGGTTTCTCTAATGGTAAAATGCATATATGATACAATGACCACTTAACTAAATTTACTCATGGAGTCTTCTTTTACAAACTATCACTATGTAGTGTAACGTTTCGTTGTTTTAGCTTGATCCATTACCCTTATCCCATCACTTTCATTGCAGCTGAGTATTTCAAGCGAGGAATTTGGGTATTACTACATTGAAAATCAATGATTTTACTAGTTATGAAAACCATGCTGAATTCAAAATAGAATAGAGTAATGGGTGGAGGGTGGATCCATGTTATAAGAGATAATATTACATTAACAACCAATCACTTCTAGTTCACTTGAGATTATAGGTAGAAATTCCAACCTTACTAACTTTTTTTGTGAATTGAGTTTTGCATTACCTCAAATTTTAAAAAAATGTCATCAAAAGCATCATAGTTCAGTGGTCGATCACAATTTGCCTCAAGGGAACCAAATCTTTTAATTGTTAACTGAATTATAAGTATAACAAAATAAAATATATATAGTTGATAACTACTAGAAATCATGCACTAAACTACATAAAGAAGAAAAATAATTGTTAAAATACATATCATGATATCAAGAGTCTAAAGAGGTCACTAGAGTGGGTCCTAGGGACTTGCACCGGTAGGAGCAAGAGGTTTGAGTTCACATTGAAGATGAATTTATAGGTGATCTAGTTGGGCATCCAAACTAGATAAAAAAGAGCATTGCTATCACTACACCTACTTGAATTCATTCAAGAAAGATATAATATCATTATGTTCTTCATGCTTCTCTTTCAAAACCCTTCCAAAAAGTGTTTTCATTTACCAATGGGGGTGATAGAATTCAGGTATTGGCTCTGTCTTCCCCTAGGATGACCAAGGTCATAAACCCAATTGGCTACCTCCTCCAAGATTTCAAATTTAGGAATACACTTGATGGTAATTGGTGGTGAGGGCTTCTAGATGTCAGATTTCATCACATTTTAAGGTGGGGTAGTATAATGAAAGATAGTTATAGCTTCTTGGGCCTGGGCTTGGGCACACGACCAACCCTGGGGACCTCTACCTCTAGCGCCCAAATAATTGTGCATACGTTATCGAGGCATATTACACCATAAGGGGAAGAACCAATCAAGATAGTTATCCCACAACAACCTTGTAACAACCCCTGGTAGATTTTCCATGTAAAAAATATGAGACCAAGGTCATGGGAGACGTATTCCAAACTAAATGTTGGGAAAAACATCTTAGTGGGTGTTCATTTGGTTTATTATGGATAAGGAAATTTGAAAAGATATTGGAGAAGAATTTGAAAAGGAAAGAGACATTAATTGGCATTTATTTATGCCAAAAATAAAGGAAATTAGGATAAAAGGGAGGTGAAAGGTCACAAAATTGCATGAGAAGAAAAATGAAGGGAAAATAGAGGAACATGAAGAAAATCAAGGCCTCAATGATAAAAAGTTTTATGAGGATGAGTTCATGGCTTTTGTCAGTGTTAGCTTTTGACAATTCTATAGTGGAGCTCTCTCTCTATTCTCTCTCATACTCTTGCACACTTAGAGAAATCTTGGAGAATTATTGGAGCATGCTTGGAGCACTCTAGTTTTCATTGGATTTGAAGCAATAAGGAAAAGGAAAGCATGTAAGCACAAGGGGACAACAGGATCAACAAATACAACTGGATCGATTTTTAGGTATTGAGTTGCATGTATGGTTTACTTGCTAGTTTTTGCAAGCATGGTGTATGAATGTGGTTATTTGGTTACGATCTTTCATTAGCATGGAGGATTTCCTGGATTGAAAATGGTTTTTCCTAGCCTTTCCATTTCCTGGATAGCCATGGTGTTGTGTGTTTTCCCTTTTGTTTTCTTATTGGTGCTCATGTTCCTTATGGATATGGGTTGAGTTATTAGTTCTTAGAGCCTTGGTTGGACAAATGCTCTAGAAGCCCTGGAACAACTTGGGTTGAGTTACTAGTCCTAAAATCCTGGGTTGGAAATAATCTCTATAGCCCTTAGTGGGTAGAGTTACAAATCCTAGAGCCTTGGTTGGAAAAATGCTCTAGAGCCCTACAACATTTTTGGGTCGAGTTACTAGTCTTGGAGTTGGGTTGGAACAAATGCTTTGGAGCCTTGAACAACTTGTACAAAGACCAATATGGTGATGGTCAGTGATGTCCAACCACAAGGTGGAATCACTGCTTTAGGGTTGAGGCGGTTTGGAATCTCGAAGCCTTGGTTTGGTTTTTCTTTGGTTATTCCATGAGATCCCACATTCATGATTGGAATATGGCATGGGAGTGATTAGATGAAAGAGAGATTTGGTTCAACTCAATCTATGGTCGAGTGGTATGTGGATTTCCTTGACTTGGTTGGTATTTTCATGTGTTAACATGAGGTATTTACCTATTATGATCTACGAGCATATGTATTGATTGTGATGGTTATTTTATGGATTATTTTCCATGGTTCTATGTTGATTATTTACTAGTTTCTATGTTGGTTATTTGTTTGGTATATGATGTATAATCTATATGGCTCTTGACATGTTTTATGAATGCATGGAATAACAAATGTTATTGCAGCTATTGAGATAAGTCATAAGACCTTCTTGCTGATTCTTAGATAATAATGAGATCCATATGTTCAGATATGTAATTATGACCTATAGATTACATGTTCATGATGTGTTTGACATAATGACTGTCATTGTTAGGACTTACTAAGTCAAGTTCTTGTTTAAGTTTTGTATGAAAGGCTTTTTCTTTCTATCATTTATTTTTTTGGAAAGTTTCATTAATTTATGGGAAGTGGTCTGTAGGCTGGCTCTGAAAAGCTTCCTCAGATCTCGCAGTCACAAGCATAGGACTAGGTGAAAAAGAATGCATTCACTCCCTTGTAGGATTATACATGTGAATGGAGGGTTATAGTTGAATTTCCGTAGTGTTGTGCTAGTGTCTAGGAGTCCATGACATTGAAAAGAGGCTTAGCTCAAGGTTTTGGCACCTAGAAGGGTGGTTTAGCCCTTGGGGGTCCTGTAGCATCTGAGCGAAGTCAGTAAGGTTTTGGTTTGTTGATTCTACTTCCTTAAGGTGATCTAGGAGGTTGAGTCATGTCATAGTAAATCATTATCACATATTTACCCTGGTGGACTAGTGAACTTATGTAAGTGTTGGAGGAGGGTGTTACAAACCCAGGGTTGAGAGGAATGAGACTAAGCAGGCTGAAAAGAAGGAAAGGCCAAGAGATATTGGAGATTCTAGGTGGCCCAACCCAACAAGTAAATAAGGACCAATAAATCAAAAAAAATTATGAAATTTTTTTGACATGGTCACCCACTCTCCAAAATACACCGAAATGTAATTTGTTATACTCCCCCATAGAATCTAAGAGGAAGCCATCAAACTTACTCTAGATTACACATAACCAAAGAAGAAAATAATTGAGCTAGAAGAATAATAAAATACCCTGATATAGGTAGCCCCCTTTGCTGGAGTTGAATTCATGTGTCCTGAAAGTAGGATTATGCCACCAAAAAATTCACTCTCCAACTCTAGTGGAATCCAAAAAGTCTCACTATATGAATTTTTTGAGCACCCAAAATCTAACTCCAGTCTAATATCCAAGGTCCCATGTGAGAAGAAAGTGCCTCGAGGCTTAGAAGCCAAATTAGATCACATGCAAACACAATTCACTTCCACTCCAATGCTAAAGGAAGTGACCCTGTCTGAGGAAAAGGCCGTGAATTATGCCATGCCTCTACAATATTCTCGCCACACACAGACCCTTTGTTATCTGAAAACCTGGAGAATATTCCCATAACTAAACAATTTAGCATTAAATATTAATTTTCAAGTATTTTATTGAAGAAAATAAAAGAAAATGGAACCCATTAATCACATAAAACAGGACGACAAGGAAGAAAAGGGTTGATATCTATGGTTGTGAGTAATTGTTACTTCCTTATAACAACATAACTAGATTTCATTTTTGTATATTTTAAGTTGTTTTACAAAAATCGTCATTGAATGTCTTCAAATAGGTACTAACATACAAAGAAGAACCATTAGACGAATTGATTGACATTGGGTTAAATATGGGTTTCTAGTATATGTTGGCATATCAGAAATTAATTGTGGAATTTGTAAGCATCAATATTGCTTTACTTAGCTCCGTCTATAATTCATAGAACAAAAAAATATTTAGATTAAATATGTGATTTGTTATGGGGTATAAAACTTGCAGGAAACAAAGTATGGAACTGCGTCAACAAATGAATTGTTGAAAGATGGCATGAAATTTGGTTTTGAAAGAATGTATATAGTTCATGAGTCAATTCTTGCTATGGTACATTTCTTTTCGATTTGCATTGATTTATATTATTTAATATTGCAATTTTCATTATTCTCACCAATGTATCATACACTCATTACAGTTTATTTTTATGTTTGTAGATGGAAGTTGAAGGAGAAGAAAAAATCAACACATTGAACAAAACATTCCTCAAAATAACCCAATTCATGGAAGTATATCAAGCAGTGACAACAGTTCCAATGAAGAATGATGATCAATATGTTTGGATATCAAAGCAAGGCGTTGTATTTTTTGAAATATTTGTCTGTGAAATTAGACATTTTGTATAATGTAATGGACATAGTGTCCCAATTGAAAGATAAAGGGATAACAATAAATGTCCCATTTTGTATGAAAAAGAGTGTATTATTCATATATATATATATATAATAAAATACATTTTAATTTATTCTATTGTGTTCCCCATTATTTCTATGAAATGTTACACCATTGATTAAATATATGGATGATTAAATATTATAATGAAGAGATGTGAAACCTGATGATATGATATAAAAAATTAATCCAAAAATCACATTCAAATTCACTAATAAAAATTTAATTGATATGAATATTGTTATTAGATATGTGTCGACTTTTGATGAATAATGAATTTTAAAAAATCAAAATAATTGCAATGTCATAGGTCGATGCTTTTAAAAAATAAAAATGAATACCGATGTGTGTTAGTTATTGTGCATCGGTGCGTTTGTATGATAATGTGCACCGGTGTGTTTCTACGACCTATGGGCACCGCACAAATACTAATACCAATTAGAATGCCCGGTGCGTGTTAGTTACTGTGCACCGATGTGTTTCTACGACCTATGGGCACTGCAAAAATACCAATACCAATTAGAATGGCCGATGTGCTTTATCGACGACTACCACTCGGGTGGTCCGATAGGCGTTGCATGCATTGGTGTGTTTTTCCTTTAACGCACCGGTGTGTTTTTATAACTTAACGACCTGATTCGTTGTATCACCTATAGGGCCCGGTGCGGTTTCACACATTCAATGACCCGATGTGTGCACCTTCCATCAGCCCTAGGTGTGAGTGTCTGGTTGACATGCACCGGGCCATTACTAAACACCCCGGGGCGTCCGAAATTATTTTTCCGTGTCGATCCTTGGTTGGTTTACAGTATCAGTTCATTCATGTTACAACGCATCGGTGCGTTGACATCTGCTTCACGCACTGATGAGAAAAAAATCCATAACCTCCGGCTGCCCAGTTTTTTTAGTTGTGTTGAAATAATGTTAGATGCTCTGACAAAAAATTCGTTACTGAAAACGAAAGTTGTAAATTTTTTATTTTTGAAAATTTTGGCCAATTTTATAACACTAAAAACCTACTTTATAACCTCTGCTAGAGTGTCATTTCCTTGTAGTGGACTAGGTGAAGGAAACTTGGATCATCCCATTTACTTTGCTAGTAGAAAACTTTCTACTGCGGAGAAGAATTACAAAACCAAAGAAAAGGAATCTCTTACAATGGTGTACTCCCTTCAGAAGTTTTGACACTATCTATTGGGGGGTCCATTAAATTTTTTCACAGATAATTCTACTTTGAAGTACTTGGTTAATATACTTGTGCTCGAAGGGAGAATATTTTGTTGGTTACTTCTATTCCAGAAATTTACCTTTGAAGTCATTGTCAAGCCGGGAAGATGAAGTGTGGGTCCAAATCATATATCTCGCCTTGAATCAAGAGAATTAGGATGTTCAATTGAAGACCAATTCCTTGATACACACTTATTTTGAATTGAAGCAGTTCCCGATTACTTGGAATATATTTCATTATTTCTCACAACAAGTCAGTGTCCTAATGATTTTACATCCACTTAAAAGTGACATATGGTTGTTCACGCCACCAAATATTGATTGATTGCAGGAAAATTATATAAAATGGGACTTGATAATATTCTAATAAGATGTGTATTGGATCATGGGAGGGAAAATTTTCTATGGGAATTCCATGCAGGTGTTACAGGACGCCATGTTGGAGGAAAAGTTACTGATCAAAAGGTCTTACAAGCTAGTTTATGGTGGCCAACCTTATTCAATAAGGAAAAAGAATATGCAAAGCAGTGTGATGTTTGCCAACATGTTGGTTGGCCATCTCAATGGGATGAACTACCTTTACACCCGATTCGAGCACTTAAGTCATTTCCAAAATAGGCGGTTGATTTTGTTGGACTTATCAACCCGCCTACTCGTCATTCCCATGCTAAATATATCATTACTGCAACAAATTACCTAACACATTAGGCAAAGGAAACTCTTGTTAAATATTTCACCACTGATACAACTACGTGGTTCATTTTTGAGTATATAATAACCAAATTTGGTTGTATTATAAGCCTTACTAGTGATCAAGGTTCTCATTTCATTAATGAGACATTTCAGACGTTGCTGCAAAATTTCATGGTACAACATTACAAGAGCTACCCTTATCACCCGAAATAAAATGGAACTGTTAAATATTTTAATAAGATATTGGAGAAATGTATTACTATTTTTTTTTTACGAATAGGGATGACTAGGATGAAAGGATTCCAACAACGTTATGGAGTTATCACACTACAACTAAGTGGTTCCATAAGTATACCCCTTTTCAGTTGGTATATGGACGGGAAGCAATGGTTCCAACAGAATTTATAGTCCCTAACCTCTTTATTGGTCATGCTACTAAGATTTCGGAGGATGAATCTATCCTAGAGAGGTTGTAGGAATTATGGCAACTGGATGAACAACACTTCCTTGCATATTTTCATCGGATTATTGAGAAAGAGAGACAAAAATCTTGGCTTGACTGACATATTAAGAATAAATCATTTTTTGTTGGATATCACATGTTAATTTATGACAGAAAATATTTGAAGCATCTTGGTAAGCTATAGATGCTTTGGTATCACTTTATGTTGCGGATATTCAAGAAAGGCAACTTTCAATTTTCTCATTTGGATGGTATCCTTTTGCCTGGTTAGGTGAACGATGCTCTCCTAAAGCCATACTTTCGCTCATTAACTTCTTTATTTTTAAGAGGTCTTTGAAAAGGGAGTATTAGTTAGGTTTTTAGGACAGTTGTGTCAGTTTTTAGTTAGAGTCTGTTTCTTTTGTCAATTGTGTCAACCTTAGTCAAAGTTGGTATCTTCTGTTTTTCGTGTCAATAAAACATTTTAGTTGTGACCCACTATAATAAATTGTGGTTGGGGAGGTCTTGTCATGTCTTGGCATGTCATTTACCATAAATACATGTCTTTTTAGTCCTTTAGTCCAGTCTTATCGTAGTTAATTCACAATCCGATCTGCTTGTATTTCCATAAAAGCTATCATTATTTTTTTATTTTGTTTTTCAGTCATTTAAGTCATCAGGGAAAGTTGAGTGATTTTCCTCATAACTATGGGGGATTTTTGGTCCGTAGTGAATTTACGGGCTAATGGTTTAGTCATTTCAAACTTCTACCACACATTTCTATATAACCCTCACTATTTTTCATTTGCATGCCATTCCACTTGTGCACTTCTTGAGTCTTTCATCTTGGCTTCTGTGTCACCCCCTTCCGAGTCTCTAACTTATCCCCCCAATTCATTTCATTTAAATTTTTCATCGTGCTACCATGGGTCTCAAATCTAAAATTATTGTGTCCCTATTTCCTATAGAATCTTGTATTCATACCATCGATGATCTCCTATGAAAGTATGATAAATCTACCCTAGTCGATAATGACATATCATACCATGTTCTTTCCCCTTCCCTCTGCACAAATGTCTTCATGGAACCTAATGTTTCACCCAGTTCCCACTCCTCTCCTAAAATCAAGACTGAATTTCATTTTTTGAAGCAATCATTGACTTGATCAATACTCAACCCATCAAGCTAGCATGTTATATTATCACCATCAAGATCATGCAACTATACCATGGGGAAGTGATCACTCGATGCCATTTCTGTTGCAAAGGCCTGTGTGAGAGGAAAATAACTCAATTGGTACAACTATCTACTTAACGAGTTATTTGAAGTTGGCGAAGATGTTCATGCAAGGGTGAATTATTTTTTTTTTCGGTATTTTCTTATTCCTCTCAATATGTTCAAATGGTTCCCACCTGGAGGAAAATATCTAGCACTTGTTGTTGATGATTAGTCACTCACTTATGCCCCATAGCATAGCATTGAAGATCCAATGAATCGAGATTTTAATGACCTTACCTTTGAGAAATGGTACAAAAAAATGGTTATTGTCACCTGCAATGTCTCTAGAGTGCCCATCCACTGTTGGACCATTATGCTCATGAAATTTGGTTTGGGATTATTCACAACAACTCTTATGTTCGATCGATCATCGTCAATCAAGAAACTTTCTCAATGCAAAAATTTCCATTTTACCTTAATGAGATTGCATTCCATAGTGAGGTCCTTTCATGGCTTGGAATAATCGCCATGCAACAGTATGGTCAAGCCTTCTATTCTTTTGATGCTATGTGGCCCAAGGACTCTTTTGAGGCTGCTTTGTCTTCATCTCAAAAACGATCTATTTATATTGATGAATGCTTCCAACCGCTACTGATGACGGTCCATGAATGTATCTCTTTGGCACATATGACTTGGATGGAGGTAGGTTCTCTAGTTTGTCAAGCTACTATTTTTCATGCTATTACACCTATGTCTGTTGCACCACTAACCATTGCTTCTACTCTTCCTCCATTTACCAACCCTTCCCCACTTTCACCTCACCAACCTCATAAAAATCCAAAACCAAAAGTGTATGACCTCATTGATCTCACCAATGAGGGTACTACAACTACTATTGAGCCCATTGTGCCCCTCACTAAAGAGTGATCCCTTTCACTCCATTCTACCCCTAATACGTCACCAAAATCTTATGAGGAAACCATTTCTGACCGACCCAATTCTAATGTCATTTTTGATGAAAATACCGAAATGGACATTGAATTAGCTGTTGTCACTTTTTTCATCCTACTTTCATTTGTTTCCACTACTACAACTCCCCTACCGCTATTTTTTTATTCGTCTTTTCCCACATCGTCCATTCCCTCATCACCCTTAGTTCAATTCTCTCTGTCAGAAACTTGATTCCCTCATTTCACAACAACAAGGCATCGTTCCTCTTCTGCCAACACTGGTTATGTTAAATCTTCGCCAAGATATCTATAAGGAGCATGACAAGGAGTGATAATTTTCTCCCAGGGGTTAGTTAGAAAAATCAGTTTCAAGTGGACAACCACTACATGCTAGGTTTCCACTTTTAGATACCCTCATGGAAAATGAGCTTCATACATGGTCTATCCCACAACTTTTTTAATTCATTCGCGCCTTTTCCACACAACCTGAATACCACCTAGTTCACATGTAATCACTGTGTACATACCTTTCTACCACATGTGATCAACATCAGCATCAACTCACCATGGTTACAAGAAAGTGTGATCAGTTGAGGGTAGATAAAGCCTAGTTGGAGCAAAAAAATTCATATGAGTACCAAATTTCATTATATGTGGCCCACCCTTGTCGTTTTTGTTGATGAAAAACTTAAGACTTTATTTCTTGTTCCCCTGCCAAAAATTGTGACTTTTTTTGAAGTGAATTGTTTGAAGTTGGTTGCATAGAATCATGAATTACAAGCTACCTTCAATAGAAGCTCCAAGGCACTCCCAGCCTAGTCTACCCAGTATCATGAGAATATTTCTCAAGAGATTACTACAGCCTTGGAAGTAAAAGAGAAACTTCCACAGTTTATGCATGACTCTCAGGGTATTTTCAGCCAAGTCTCTAAGTGAAGCAGTGCTCTTTCCTGAAAGAATCAGTCTGTCTAATCGCTCCAAGAAAATGTTAAGAAATTATGTGCTCAAGCTATCAGTACCTACGATCTAGAACAATAGAAGGAGTTATTGGCACAATAAGATGCGTTATATGCCTAGATAAACCATATATAATATGCCTCACAAGTCACCAAGTTAGTGCTTCGTGACCTTCATCTAGTTGTGCAACATCACTTTGTCACCTTGAAGGATATCACTACAAACACCGATGGAAAATTTCAGGAGATCATCTATTCTCAACCCAATGAGCCTAATGCCAAGACCACTGCACAAATTTTGGGTCAAGTATCTGCTATGTTAGAAACATGGAATGTTGTCGTTTCCTCCTACACAAGTTTCAAAGATGATGTGTTGAAGACATTATTAGAGTTGGGTCCTTTGTTTGAAAGGAGAAACAACTATAAGCAATGAAACACGAACAAAGAAAATACTAGATGCACCAAAGACAAATTGACACAAGGGAGATTTAATATATTGTGGTCGGGGAATGTAGGCTCCTTTTTTTAGAAATATGGAAAATAGGCTGGCAGGACAGTTGTGGAGGAATAATGGATAAAGCCACTGGAACCAGGTAACCAAAAATTTGAATGCGGAGGTAACTAAATATTGGGACCTAAACATCCAGAAAAACAAAAGGGAGCACTTGTGGAAACAACAAAGTTGGGTTAATTTTGAAAGGATGAATAGGAAAAAAGGAAAAAGGCACCAAAATTTCTTCAAAGAGGACCAAATCAAAGGCGAGATCAAGTAAACTTCGTGAGGACCAAATAAATCGAGTGAGCCTATAAAAGAAGATATAGGGGGACAGATCAGGAATATTTTTCATAGATATAACCTCTAATCCATATGTTTTCCATTTCTACTGATAATTTCATGTAGGGTTGCATCTCCACAAAAAAATTGATTCATGTATGGTAAAGGCTGGTATAATACTTGATCTAAGAAGATCACACAAATCTGTTTGATCCTTGACGTAATGGTTGAACAATATTAATAAATAAAAGGGAGTTTTGGGAAATATTTTGTTACTTGATTCAATTATTGTATGACCCCCTTTTAAAATTTCTCATTTCTTTAAGTAAATGATGTCTCTCTCTATTTTCTACGAATGCATGTCTCGACTATAATGTAGTTGCACGGGGTATTAATATGTTTATTGGTGTAACTGATATCATGTAAAACATGGTTGTCTGATATTAATTTGGATCCCTTATCTATTCCAATTATTTTAGCTCACCTCAGGTGAGATGATCCTTTGCATAAAGAAAGTGAAAATGTTGGTGAAAAACTAGACTACGGTGGCATCCTTTGTTGGAAAACTTAGGCTGAACCCTGTGTCTTCATTAACCTAATTTTTTTGCAAAAAATACTAAATGAATCTCGTAGAGTGGTGAGTCGATAACCCTTAACAAAACCACGTTGAGACTCATATATCCATGAATAAATAATATCACTATTCATGCCTCAAATATGTCAATGACGATAACTGCCAACTTTTGAAACTCTGAGATATATGCCTCCAGACTGCCAATCTTCTTGAGTTGTGCCATCTCTCTGAAATCAATCTTCAAAACCTTCTTTTCAAAACGCTCTATGAGTCTCTAAGTAAACTCAGAATATGAAGCTATCCTGGCATGACTGAAAGTCACTAACCCATGGTACTAGCACTCATGGACCTCTCCATCCAGACGTAATCAGGCCAACTTAATGGCATCAACCTTCTTCATATAATGTAGCAGGAAGCATGTGTCCAAATATTGAACCCATGTTCTAGCTAAACATTTTTATGACCCATCAAAACACATTATATACACTTTCCCCAGTGTCTTTTGAAGCTCATTGTTTTTCTTTATAACCTTTTGAACACCTTTAGGCTTGTTTTTCATCTGAAGGTTACAAAAACTAGTGAAACTCATGGTATCTTAAAATTCTCATCCCAGCCTCCTATACTCCTCAAAATAGTGCCCAAAAGGTATATCTTGATCATTCTGCTCCACTTGGCCTATTGTTGCACCATTAACAAATTGTGGGATATCTGGTCTAGATGAAAAACTATATATGTGGGGGTGGTTGTGCATGATTTTGCATGCATGAATCACTTCTCCAATATTATATCGCTCACTATTAATGGCCACATCCTTAGTATGCTTCTCCCCCATTAGAATCCCTGTGGAACCCCCTTTCTTACCTAAGTTTCTCATGAGCTCCACCATCTACTTTTGGCCCTTAGCCAAATCACATAGGATGCTAAGAAAGATGTTAAAATTTTGATTCTCCCTATCTCCCATGAATTTCTTACCCTTCTCAAACTATAATACTTCCTCTTCTTCTACTCCAGGAATTTCTTTTTCCTCTGAAATTGGAGTGGGTTCTGTGACCTTGTAGTGTCTTTTATATGTGATGTATGGGTGGTCTTATGAACTCATCAATTGCGGTTATAAACTACCCCGAAAACCACACATATGTCCAAGACCATGCTCTAATACCACTGCAATACACCCCCTTGGGAATATCTCAAAATATTCACTAAATTCCCGAGTTTTGTTTGAGTTGGTCTTTGTGGTATTTTGTCAAAGTGATTCTTTATATTTTTATTTCAAATAAACTCACAATACTAAATATAGACCATAAAATGACTTCCAAATCAACAACAAAGGATTGATATTAAAATCAAAGAGGATTAGTACGTCCACTGATGATGAGAGCCACAACAAAATAAGAGAGAATATAAAAAAATACACCAAAAAATTTGCATAAACAGTGGGCTAAAAGGTTAGTGATGTACATGCTACCTTTATATAATTCATTTCACACTTAGCATAACTTAGCTACAACTTGGTTAAATAAGGAACTCAAGCTCCTACTCAGTTGAATGAATCACCCCCTTTGGAACTGGAAAATCGACCCTCATAGATATAAACATGCCCAAAATTTGTGTCTCCACATGGTAATTTAATATCCATCCACCAAGAAGATGATATACCCATGAATAATCATATTCAAACCCTCTTAGTGGCACAACCCTTTAGGAAAATAAACTTAGATAGCAAAGCTAGGATTCATCCACCTTTTCAAGATTTTTCTCGGTCCTCTGAAAGGAATGAATTCAATTGTTGAACAAGAGGGAACTCAACCACTAAACAAAAGAAACTCATCCTGTATTTACACGCAAAAATTTACCCCTTGGAACAAAACTCATCCTCCATATGAATGATAGACTCAACCCTCAATTTTATAGTGGAAATTGGCCAACAAATAAGAGAAACCGGACCTCTAGTAAGATATGAAATTCCCCCCCAATATTGTTCCAGATCTGGCATGTAAGAAGAGATTATAGATTATAAAATAGTGGAAGATAAAATCCATTGATAACACCTTATATTCACCTCCTTTATGCCACTATCCTCTTCTACCTTGAAAACATTGAAGCCTAATGATGAAATTTGAGTGATCTCGTTTGCACACTAGCTAGAGTGTATAGTTTCAACACTGAAATCAACAACCAAAATGAGGGTTTCCAAAAACCCTAGGCTATTCCAAAAGAGTTCTCCAAATTTATTTTCTCATGTGATCAAATACAAGATGGAGGAGAGACTCCTCATTTTACCTCTTTTGTAACTCATTCACCATTTTTTCACCTTTTTACCCTTTTATTTTAATAAATGAACTTTAATTAGTTTTCTCACCTTATAACTTAGAAATCACTTTTCATTAGCTTAAGACCCATGTCCCCCTTTTTACCAATTTAGCTTTGTAAGGTTTTCTCCTAGATGAATCATGTTCCCTCGATTATTTTTTCCCATCCTAGCCTATGTGAACCTTATTAGGCTAGTGAATCCCCTTCCTTATGTCTCCTAAGTGGACGGAAACATTACATTTTATGAACAATTGTTTCTTAAATAAATATTTTCATAGTGAGTCACTGATATCCAAAATTTAAGGATTTGCATTCTCACACTTTGTTCCATAATTGTGATTGATTCTCTTATTATAATGGCTATCTTTCTTCTCTTCAAAAAATAAATGTTGTAACAAAAAATATTGTTTTTCATCCCAATTCTAGTAATATATATATTTCTTCATTGTTCTTTTCTTTTTCATTTGCATACTTTAAAAAAAAACATGCAATAATATGAATATGATTTAGTATGATGCCATTTGAAAAACCAATATGTTTTTGGAAAATTTAATGGAAATTTTTTGAATGAATCCAATTTTAAGGAGTGATCCTTCTTCCCTCTAACTAAAGCTAGCGATCAAATAAGAAAGAGAATTTCTCGCAGTTTTACTCAACATAGCAACTATTTTGAATGCCTTAAATCCTATATTAAACTAAATACTCCTTTTCAGGGGATATCACATAATTTTGCATAAAATTCTGATAATAAAAGTTTGAAACTCAATAATTTGTCTAAATTATAAAATTCAAAGTACAAAAAATAAGCAATCAACGTCATATTTTCACTTGAAAAAAAAACCTAATTATTATTGGATCAAACAAATTACCAACTGCAATTTAAAACTATAATGACGTCATATTTTCACTTGAAGAAAAAACCTAACTATTCTTGGATCAAACAAATTACCAACTATAATTTAAAACTATAACTATCGATGTCATATTTTCACTTGTAATTTAAAACTATAACTATCTATAATTAATAGTATTGACTAGAATATGATCCATCCAAAACTCTGAAGTTAAATTAAAAAAAAAAAAAAAAAAAAAAAAAAAAAAAAACAGTTATTGAAAAATAATTCATTAAAAACTTAAAATTTAATGTGAAGTTAGTTTCCCCTAAAATGAGGAGTGTTTTTTAAGTTATGTCTTCGAATTGAAAAGAAATAGGATATATAGAGGAGGTGGGAGAAAACCCTAGGTCACAATGAAGTAAGGCAGGGACAGTGGAAGGAGGCAACGCCTCTGGGCCTGCGAGGCCCGGGATGATGGAAGGGAGCATGGGCGATGAGGGTGGTCCCTCAACGGGCCCCTTGGTGACGGAGCACCCGACGACAAAAACAAAGGGCTCATGGTCTGCAAGGGGGTCTAAGAAGGAGCAGGCTTCATAACATGTGATTGGAGCTGGGAAAACAAAGGAGGCCAGGCGCCCAAGTCAATGTCTACCTAAGACAAAAGAGATACCTCAGGTTCACATCAAATCGGATGGTGTGGGCCCTCATATCGATAATATGAAAGACCACGCCCTAATAGGGAAGTTTGTCGATATATGGCCGTAGGAAAAAAAACCCTTATATGGTGGATCAATACAACCTGGAAACCAAAAGAGCACTATGCCCTACAGTTAGGGGCTAAGGGCTTCTTCACGATGATATTTTTTAACCTGGAAGACAAAAATAGGGTGTTCGATGGAGGACCGTATTTCTATTACTCAGCAGGGTTTTATTTAACCCTGTGGAGGGAACGATTCAACCCAGACAATGTGGATCTCTCGGTGGCCCCGGTCTGGCTGAGACACTACTCCCTCCCGACAAAATTATGGCATCCAAAGATTCTTGAAGATATAGGTAACGTCCATGGGTCCTTTGTCAAGGTGGCTAAGCAGACCAAGAAAATGAGGTATGTATCCTATGCTCGCATTTGTGTGTACCTAGATATCTCGAAGGAACTGACAAAAGGAGTGAACCTGACTTGGAATGATGAGGATTGGTTCCAATAAATAGACTATGAGCACATCCCATTTAGGTGTAGGTGGTGCCATGAACATGGCCACTTGTTTCGCAAATGACCTTTTAACTCCCTGCTTGTAACATATAAGAACACTAACGGGGAGAAATATGCAGAAGGGTTTGATTAGGTTGTCAATATAAAAATATAGGAAAAATTAAACCTCGTACCAGAAGTGCATAAGAAACCATAGATCCAAAATAAGTTTGAGGCTTTGAACAAGGTCAATGAGGAAGGGAGCAGTGACGAGGGGGGATTTTAGTCGACTAACAAGGAGCAAGGAAAGGATAGCACAAAATCGGAGGCTTCTTGTTAGGAGATTGAAAAGGAGATGACCCAGGGAGATGAAAGGCAAGGGGAGGAGGCAGAGGATATGGATATAGGGTATTTAGATCTCGATGGGATTGAGAAAGCTTGTGCAGATCCAAAAGTAGGGTACATACCTTTCCAACAAGTGGTGCTTTTAAGAGAGGCGATCATTAAATCCAAAAAAAAAAAACAATTATTGAAAAATAATTCATTAAAAAGTTAAAATTTAATGTGAAGTTAGTTTCCCTTACAATGAAGAGTGTTTTGTAAGTTATGTCTTTGAATTGAAAAGAAATAAGATATATAGAGGAGGTGGGAGAAAACCCTAGGTCACAGCAAAGTAAGGCAGGGATAGTGGAATGAGGCAACGCCTCTGGGCCTGCGAGGCCCGGGATGATGGCAGGGAGCATGGGTGATGAGGGTGGTCCCTAAACGGGCCCCTTGGTGACGGAGCACCCGGCGACAAAAGCAAAGGGCTCAGGGTCTGCAAGGGGTTCTAAGAAGGATCAGGCTTCATAACATGTGATTAGAGCTGGGAAAACAAAGGAGGCCATGTGCCCAAGTCAATGTCTACCTAAGACAAAAGAGATACCTCAGGTTCACATCAAATCGGATGGTGTGGGCCCTCATATCGATTATATGAAAGACCACGCCCTAATAGGGAAGTTTTTCGATATATGGCTGCAAGAAAAAAACCCTTATATGGTGGATCAATACAACCTGGAAACCAAAAGAGCACTATGCCCTACAGTTAGGGGCTAAGGGCTTCTTCACGATGATATTTTTTAACCTGGAAGACAAAAATAGGGTGTTCGATGGAGGACCGTATTTCTATAACTCAACAGGGTTGTATTTAACCCTATGGAGGGAACGATTCAACCCGGACAATGCAGATCTCTCGGTGGCCCCAGTCTAGCTGAGACACTACTCCCTCCCGACATAATTATGGCATCCAAATATTCTTGAAGATATAGGTAACGCCCATGGGTCCTTTGTCAAGGTGGCTAAGCAGACCAAGAAAATGAGGTATGTATCCTATGCTTGCATTTGTGTGTACCTAGATATCTCGAAGGAACTGACGAAAGGAGTGAACCTGACTTGGAATGATAAGAACTAGTTCCAAGCAATAGAATATGAGCACATCCCATTTAGGTGTAGGTGGTGCCACGAACATGGCCACTTGTTTCACAAATGACCTTTTAACTCCCTGCTTTTAACATCTAAGAACACTAATGGGGAGAAAGATGCAGAAGGGTTTGATTAGGTTGTCAATAGAAAAATATAGGAAAAATTAAACCTCGTACCAGAAGTGCATAAGAAACCATAGATCCAAAATAAGTTTGAGGCTTTGAACAAGGTCAACGAGGAAGGGAGCAGTGACGTGGGGGGAGTTTAGTCGACTAACAAGGAGCAAGGAAAGGATAGCACAAAATCAAAGGCTTCTCATTAGGAGATTGAAGAGGAGATGACCCAGGGAGATGAAAGGCAAGGGGAGGAGGCAGAGGATATGGATATAGGGTATTTAGATCTCGATGGGATTGAGAAAGCTTATGCAGATCCAAAATTAGGGTACATACGTTTCCAACAAGTGGCACTTTTAAGAGAGGCGATCATTAAATAAATAAAAAAAACAGTTATTGAAAAACAATTCATTAAAAAGTTAAAATTTAATGTGAACTTAGTTTCCCTTATAATGAAGAGTGTTTTGTAAGTTATGTCTTCGAATTGAAAAGAAATAGGATATATAGAGGAGGTGGGATAAAACCCTAGGTCACAGCGAAGTAAGGCAGGGACAGTGGAAGGAGGCAACGGCTCTGGGCCTGCGAGGCCCGAGATGATGGCAGGGAGCATGGGCGATGAGGGTGGTCCCTCAACGGGCCCCTTGGTGACGGAGCACCCGACGACAAAAACAAAGGGCTCAGGGTCTGCGAGGGGGTCTAAGAAGGAGCAGGCTTCATAACATGTGATTGGAGCTGGGAAAACAAAGGAGGCCAGGCGCCCAAGTCAATGTCTACCTAAGACAAAAGAGATACCTCAGGTTCACATCAAATCGGATGGTGTGGGCCCTCATATCGATTATATGAAAGACAACGCCCTAATAGGGAATTTTGTCGATATATGGCTGCAGGAAAAAAAACCCTTATATGGTGGATCAATACAACCTGGAAACCAAAAGAGCACTATGCCCTACAGTTAGGGGCTAAGGGCTTCTTCACGATGATATTTTTTAACCTGGAAGACAAAAATAAGGTGTTCGATGGAGGACCATATTTCTATAACTCATTAGGGTTGTATTTAACCCTATGGAGGGAACGATTCGACCCGGACAATGCGGATCTCTCGGTGGCCCTGGTCTGGCTGAGACACTACTCCCTCTCGACAGAATTATGGCATCCCAATATTCTTGAAGATATAGGTAATTCCCATGGTTCCTTTGTCAAGGTGGCTAAGCAGACCAAGAAAATGAGGTATATATCCTATGCTCGCATTTGTGTGTACCTAGATATCTTGAAGGAACTGATGAAAGGAGTGAACTTGACTTGGAATGATGAGGACTGGTTCCAAGCAATAGACTATGAGCATATCCCATTTAGCTGTAGGTGGTGCCACGAACATGGCCACTTATTTCGCAAATGACCTTTTAACTCCCTGCTTGTAACATCTAAGAACACTAACAGGGAGAAAGATGCAGAAGGGTTTTATTAGGTTGTCAATATAAAAATATAGGAAAAATTAAACCTCATACCATAAGTGCATAAGAAACCATAGATCCAAAATAATTTTGAGGCTTTGAACAAGGTCAACGAGGAAGGGAGCAGTGACGTGGGGGAATTTTAGTCGACTAACAAGGAGCAAGGAAAGGATAGCACAAAATCGGTGGCTTCTCATTAGGAGATTGAAGAGGAGATGACCCAGGGAGATGAAAGGCAAGGGGAGGAGGCATAGGATATGGATATAGGGTATTTAGATCTCGATGGGATTGAGAAAGCTTGTGTAGATCCAAAATTAGGGTACATACCTTTCCAACAAGTGGCACTTTTAAGCGAGGCGATCATTAAATCCAAGAGCTCAAAGACATTAGGAGTGACATCATAATCCTTAAAGGTATCTAAATGAAAAATACGAGGGAGATGAAGCAATGCCTAGAAAATCCAAGAAGTGGGGGGTAAACTAGTTGCTTTAAGGAAATATCCAATTATTGATGTAATATTCCAAATTTTACATATGCTTATTGGAATATTAGAGTTATTACTTATCTTAATTAACTAAGTAAATAAATGGGTGGAGGGACCCATAACCCTTTAAGATGAATAAATCCACTCCTTGGAGTGTGAACATGGTTAACCTACATCATGGAATATATAGTGAGAAGCTTATTAATGAATTAAAGGGTGGGGATCAAACATCATTAATAAGAAATAACATGGAGAGGTGAAGGAGTCAAATAAGATCAAGGAGGAGTTAAGGTAAGATCATAGAGCAATACATGATAAGATGATGGAGGAAATGGTGCATTAGTGCACACATGATGGATAGGGCGAACATTAAATGCAGAAATCATGGAGATCATGGAAAGACAAAAAATATACATGGAGACCTATGTCTACATGTGCAGCGCAGTTATGAGGTGGGCCAAGGCATGGGAAGGGTCACAAAGGATATAAGGAAGATGAGGCAGCATTGGAAGGAAGGATTTTTATTATTGATTTAAGATCTGTTTATATATAGAATTTTCATTTGACATTCCAAAGCATGCTTAAGTTGTTTAGCTAAGTATGTAGTGTTGTTCAGCACAGGGTGTTCCTGATCGGTAATCCCACCCTTACCCACAGGGGACTTTGAGTGCCTACTATGGGAAGGTCGTTCTGAGCTGCCATTCATCATCAGGCATTGGTGCCACATTGTTCCTACTCTCTGCATCCCATACCTCTTTAGGAATTACACATTCCTGCATTAGGGTTTGAGAGGAGGTGGTTGTCCTTCAGTATTTCAGTTGAGGAATCGGTGGAGGATTCATCCTTTCACCTATAGCTTCAACATCAACCTTCCAGTACTTCAGATCCATATCAGGCATTAGTCCAAACATATCATACCTCCATGCAGCAGCAGTCCCATCAAGGATTGTGAAGCCCAGCATTGTAAATCGATTGGAGGAGGGAAGTTTCTAGTACGTCAATTGGAAATATAGTGAGGGACCTCCCCCTCACTTTGTACTTACTATTTCCATCATTATTGAGCTGATCATACATATCTTGTAGCAGGTGTTGTAGTTCCTAGAGATAGCCTCGAGTTGTCAGAGACCAGTGCCTAGGACATCTTAGCTAGTAAAGAGTGGAAGGTATATCCTAAGCCCATTATTCAGCTCAGGGCTCTTTACCATATCAACTTTTCTGATGAGTTACAAGATTTGATGGGACCAGACAGCTTTCAGATCAGCAACATAAAGAAACATGCAGAGGCAAGAGTAGAATTACTTACATAGATGCATCAGACAGCTTAGAGACAACTTTCATAAAGGAGGGCCAGTTTCCACAGGTTATATGGAGATTGTTAAATCAAGGCATTTGTGGTGCAGAAGGTAAAGAGGTGCACTAATTACCAATGGAAAGATATTCGGGAAACATATTTTGCTATAGCATGGGCTTAAGAACTAAGAATCCACATATACCAATCAGTTCTGAATGAATAAGATTCCACGATATTCAATACAGAGGAAATATGAATGAAATGTAAAAATGAAACATCATATCATGTATGAGCCATATTTAAAGCAGCTAGGCCAGCCTCACATAAGTACCACATAACGATAAATTTATATCAGAACTGGCGAGTCACTCGCATTCCAAAACATGATATAAAGAACCTGGAGACAGTGAAATAGACAACGAAACAATACTACAAAGAAGGAGTCACAGACCATACAACATCCAGACTGGAATCCTCACTTAAAATAGAACTTCTCTTCACTGAGACCCTATGGGCTCTGTGCATTTGCATTAATATTTCGATCACATGCATACAAAATATTCTTACACAGCTAGTTTCTTCAAGAAATCTGGAACCCCTTTTTCTCATTTGATCTTGCTTATATAGACCTCTTCCTATCTCAGCGAGAAGATATTTTTTGAGAAAATATCTTCTTCGCATGACCAAAATCTGTTACAGGTCCCTATCAAAACAACAAAACTCACTATGAGGAATCAGGCCTCTCATCATGGATAGTCAGGCACTTGGCCGTTTTTAAAACAGAAAATTAAACAGTAGTCTGATAAAAAGATAAAACACTGGAGTGGAGAAAGTAGCCCACCCGAAACTTTTAAAAAGTAACTAATTTAGTAAAAAGTAAAAAATTCCACGAGGGCTGAATCCTGAAATAACAATTCATCATTTGTGAGAAGGGGTTGAAGCTTTTGCTGACACTGGTGGCGGCGCGTTTGCGGATGAACTGGCAATTTGGCTAACGAACAGGGCACACCTCTGCTGACTGTCTGCGGCAGGCTCAGGCATCATTGCAAATCCTTCTACCCTTATGAAAGCTTTAGTGAGATCACTCGGATTTGCTTCAATGGGGACTTTATGATTTAACAAGTGGAGAAGACAAAACTCTGGGCACAGTGACGAGATCATGGTTTCGGCCTTGAGCCGGGTGGTTTTATCTATCATGACATCTGTACGGTCCCTTTCTTGCTTCAGGCATGCTTCGTATTCTGGTAACGGTCGCAGCATAGAAGGGGTGGTGGAGTCCCAACACCTCGGAAGCCCTGCTGTCATGATTTCAGCCCAAACTACATCAAACCGGTCTACAGTGTACATCAACTACTGCAAGGCCTTCAAAGCCACGCCGCGAGCTGATTCCTTTTCGATGAGTTTCTGACATTCTAGGGCCTCTTTGTGCCGGTTGACTATGCCGTGTTGCTCTGTTGCGTTGGCTCTCAGCCCTTTCAAGAATGACACATACTCTCTGGCACGCTGAGCCTTGTTGGCTAAATCGACATCCCCTTCCTGAAATCTCCTTTTGAGGTAGAGTCCTGAAGATTTCATCTCCTCGATGACTTGCAGAAATTCCCACTGCCCTGTTACAGCTGAGATGATCTCGGACCAAATGATATTTCTACCCTCTCTGAGAGTGAGGTTACCTTTGAGGCGTGCTTCGAGGTCGTTTATAGTCTTCTGCTGGTCGGCCCTCGTTTTCTTTTCTTGTTCAATTTCTTTCTGCAAGACTTCGATCCTTCTGGTATTCTCTGACTGGGATTTTTCCAAATCGGTGATCTTTCGTCTTGCAGTGGAAGCCTGTTTCTCCAGTACGTCATTTGCAGCTTTTACTGCGTCCAAATTTTCTAAAAGTGAGCTCGTCTCAGGTGGCGTCGTAGCTGGCGCACAGCAGTCCGTGTCCCAAGTGTTCTGTAGCTCTTCCAACCTACTCTGCAGACTAGCAATTGTTCCTACCAACTTCTCGTTCTCTTCTCTTTCTTGTGACAAAGTGCCGGCCAACTCCCTTTTCTCTTTCTCTACTTGTGCCAACTCGGTTGTCTATACATGTTGGGAGGCTGGCATGTGAGCTTTGCCTTTCAGTGAGTTGACTTCCTTCTGCAATTGGTCTATTAAAAATGCCTGCAGTTTTGTTTCCCCAGTATCCTTCCCTTTGATTTGATCCTTGAGACTGCGTATTCGATTTTCTTTTGCACAGGCACTTGCCTGCTCATTCTTCAAAGTGGACCTCAACTAATCATGCTTTTTCTTAAGTTTTCTTAATGCGATGGTAGCTCGCATTACCTCATCTTTTAGCATATCAGCTACAACCTGAAACAGGTTGCACATATCAGTTGTTGGCACCTTAGACATATCAATTGCATGTTGGAGTACCCGGTAGCTAGTAGCATCTGTGTCAGGGTCCAAAATGGTCTCGGCCATAGACAGTACCAGATGCTCGGTGTCCACATTCATGGTGGCAGAGATCCTGGTGTGATACTTTTCTACATACCCCTCCAGCTCAGTTTTGTATTTCTCTCTAATTATACTGTTTTTCTTGACCCTTTCGGCTGCCACTGGTGAGGTATGATCCCCCATGGCCAGTGAAACCTCAGTGAAGTCGGAAGAGGTAGTGCTATCCCTCAACACTTTGATTCCAGCTTTGCTTCTATCAAGTGGCGCATATGGTATGAACGGCTCAAGCAGTTGTTCCTCTCCTATAATTTCGACTTCACTTGAGAATGTTTTTTTTTTTTTTACGAGAGGGAGAACTTGTTCCTGAAGGACCGACTTCCTCTTCTTGGTCTTTTTTGATGCCTTCCTCTTCCCCTGTGGCAGATGAATCTGTCTCCATCTGCGAAACCAAAGGCCAAATTTCCTTGTTAGCCTTCCACTCCATAAATGGTTTTGGTTCATGTAGATAAGGTGCGAACCGATTTCTCTTTCTCCTGTTTGAAATAATCTCCCGGGGATCATAAGCCCAAGTCTTCCCCTGTCTTAGGTCCATACCCTGCAATAGCTTTTCGACAATGGGAAGGGCGAGTCTTGAATTCACCACGAACGGGCCGATTTGGGTAGGAAGCCTTAGAATGTAACCTTTCTTAGCGGGGACAAAGTGGAGCTGGTCGACTTTGAGGGTTTTCCGAATATACTCCAGAGCGTAGACTCGTCGGGCGGGAAATACCGGTAATAGGTAAGGGGTGACCTCATCTCCATAGACCCGAATTTCCATATAATTATCAGAGAGATACCAGTCTCCGATGCTCTGGATTTCACCAGCTTGCGACCAGTTCTTCATTTCAGGAAAAACCCTAGGGGAGGGCAAACCATGAATGATGGTGTAAGCGATGGACATAAAGTTGTTCAGGAAACTAGAGTAACCCACCCCTTTTGGTAATTGGCGCACTGTAGAGTTCCAGTCAAAGAAGGGTCGAGGCTGAGAATTGACTTCATATACCCTATCCAAGCCTAAACGCTTGAAACTATCAGCATGCTAATACAAGAAAAGATAGAACACTAATGAACAGAAACATAAATGATTGGATTCGGGAAGCTCTTGGAACTGGGTGTGGATTCTGGAAGATAAGTAACCTGGGATATCTAGGACGACCCCCTTCTGAGACATTAACCATAGAAATAAAACACATACTTTGGAGGTTTCCCCCAACCTGCCTACACCTAACAGACCCGCAATGAGCACAAGGATGGGTTGTACTTCCTCTTGAAAAGGTTTAATGGGAAGAGTTCCGTTCTGGGAAGGGTAGTGGCCTGGCTGCTGGAAATAGAAGCAATGAAGATTTTTTGATGCTCCCATGGTGATTTGGTAAACTGGGAAGTTAGGGCTTTGTCGATGAAAGAAATGTAGGTGGCGCTGGTGGGAAAATGGAGGGCTTGCTTGATGATGTCGGGCGAAAGGGAGAAAATCTAATTTCCTTGGGCGGAGGTAAAAGTGCCTCGGTCTTCATCGTAGGGGTCTCTGAGCTAGTAGATGAACTCGACCACCGGGAAGACTGGGGGGTAATTTGATGATAAAATCTTGACACAACCACCCGGTATCGATCCCTATTATGAACATGACGCGAAAAAATCTCAGGCCTTATACTACTAATGGGGAAAGGGTACTGGTGGTCGTAGACTCCAGCTTGCTTGTCGATGAAAGGCTCGAAACCAGGAGAGTTTCTGGTTTCTCAGACCTGGGGAGTCTTTGGTTCGTTCTTCTTGGGTGTGCCCCTTCCCATGATTGACATATGAAAACTGAAAAGAAAAACGAAGGGAAAACAAAGGGAATTGAAAGGGACAGAGTACCTGCACAAGAGGTAGATTTTCTTGGGAAAGCGACGCAGAGGGTAGTCTAGTGATGATTGGGTAGACCCGGTACTTGTTCCCCGCTTGGTATATACCGTGACTGGAAGACCTGATACTTTTACCACATAAAACGACGGGTAACTGCTGTGAGGACTGGTAATTCTAAGGCAAGAAGCGGTAGAAGTGAAATAGGTAGGGAAAGTGTCGTAAGGACACTAATGATGGGGCACGCGGCGTGTAGGGATTGGGTGTTATTTGAGGACAGGTGAACACCGCGTGCCGGGTTTACTACCAGTACGGGCCTCACTACCAGCTCATCTAGGACTTACCTTACCTCTTTGGCCGCATGCGCTGTACAACTCCTGAAACATATTATCCCCAATGTGGATTAAATACATAACCTACCAGCTGTAAGGGTCCACCTTACGTTCCGCCACGTCACCCCGTCATGCGACATGCTCCTGCCACCTCCTTCTAGCCTTGGGTCCATACCGCGCCACGCTGTGACAATTCCGCGGGGGTATGAGTCTCTTCCCCTCCTCGCTGCTCGATCCTCTCGGAATTTTCCCTCGTGCATATATTCATGCAGCGGTACTTCTTTTAATACTTACGTTTTGCGCTCTTTGTACCGCTTCATTGCACTTTTGTGTTTCTGTTAGCCCTTTCGCTTTATACTCCAGCCTTTTCGCATTAATTCCGCCTTTGGCTTTATATCCACCCTTTGCTTTTATGCACGTGAATTTCGTTGCCTTGTTTCATTTCGACCCACTTTTGAAGTATTTCACCCTTTGATACAAAGTTCAATGCATGACTTTTCCGCATTTTAATAAACCGATGACTAATGTTAAAGATTAAACAACATTAAAAAGATGTTGTAGTTCCTAGAGACAGCCTCGAGTTGTCAGAGACCAGTGCCTAGGACATCTTAGCTAGTAAAGAGTGGAAGGTATATCCTAAGCCCATTATTCAGCTCAGGGCTCTTTACCATATCAACTTTTCTGATGAGTTACAAGATTTGATGGGACCAGATAGCTTTCAGATCAGTAACATAAAGAAACATGCAGAGGCAAGAGTAGAATTACTTACACAGATGCATCAGACAGCTTAGAGACAAATTTCATAAAGGAGGGCCAGTTTCCACAGGTTATATGGAGATTGTTAAATCAAGGCGTTTGCGGTGCAGAAGGTAAAGAGGTGCACTAATTACCAATGGAAAGATATTTGGGAAACATATTTTGCTATAGCATGGGCTTAAGAACTAAGAATCCACATATACCAATCAGTTCTGAATGAATAAGATTCCACGATATTCAATACATAGGAAATATGAATGAAATGTAAAAACAAAACATCATATCATGTATGAGCCATATTTAAAGAAGCTAGGCCAGCCTCACATAAGTACCACATAACGATAAATTTATATCAGATCTGGCGAGTCACTCGCATTCCAAAACATGATATAAAGAACCTGGAGACAGTGAAATAGAAAACGAAACAATACTACAAAGAAGGAGTCACAGACCATACAACATCCAGACCGGAATCCTCACATAAAATAGAACTTCTCTTCACTGAGACCCTATGGGCTCTGTTCATTTGCATTACTATTTCGAGCACATGCATACAAAATATTCTTACACAGCTAGTTTCTTCAAGAAATCTGGAATCCCTTTTTCTCATTTGATCTTTCTTATATAGACCTCTTCCTATCTCAGCGAGAAGATATTTTTTGATAAAATATCTTCTTCGCATGACCAAAATCTGTTACAGGTCCCTATCAAAACAACAAAACTCACGATGAGGAATCAGGCCTCTCATCATGGATAGTCAGGCACTTGGCCATTTTAAAAACAGAAAATTAAACAGTAGTCTGATAAAAAGATAAAACACTGGAGTGGAGCAAGTAGCCCACCCAAAACTTTTAAAAAGTAACTAATTTAGTAAAAAGTAAAAAAGGCCACGAGGGCCGAATCCTGAAATAACAATTCATCATTTGTGAGAAGGGGTCGAGGCTGTTGCTGACACTGGTGGCGGCGCGTTTGCGGATGAACTGGAAATTTGGCTAACGAACAGGGCACACCTCTTCTGACTGTCTACGGCAGGCTCAAGCATCATTGAAAATCCTTCTACCCTTATGAAAGCTTCAGTGAGATCACTCGGATTTGCTTAAGTGGGGACTTTATGATTTAACAAGTGGAGAAGAGCAAACTCTAGGTGTAGTGAAGAGATCATGGTTTCGGCCTTGAGCCGGGTGGTTTTATCTGTCATGACATCTGTACGGTCCCTTTCTTGCTTCAGGCATGCTTCATATTCCGGTAACGGTCGCAGCATAGAAGGGGTGGTGGAGTCCCAACACGTCGGAAGCCCTGATGTCATGATTTCATCCCAAACTACATCAAACCGGTCTACATTGTACATCAACTGCTGCAAGGCCTTCAAAGCCACGCCGCGAGCTAATTCCTTTTCGATGAGTTTCTGACATTCTAGGGCCTCTTTGTGTCGGCTGACTATGCCATGTTTCTCTGCTTCGTTGGCTCTCAGCCCTTTCAAGAATGAAACATACTCTCTGGCACGCTGAGCCCTGTTGGCTAAATCGACATCCCCTTCCTGAAATCACCTTTTGAGGTAGAGTCCTGAAGATTTCATCTCCTTGATGACTTGCAGAAATTCCCACTGCCCTGTTACAGCTGAGATGATCTTGGACCAAATGATCTTTTTGCCCTCTCTGAGAGTGAGGTTACCTTTGAGGCGTGCTTCGAGGTTGTTTATAGTCTTCTGTTGGTCGGCCCTCGTTTTGTTTTCCTGTTCAATTTCTTTCTGCAAGACTTCGATCCTTCTGGTATTCTCTGACTGGGATTTTTCCAAATCCATGATCTTTTGTCTTGCAGTGGAAGCCTGTTTCTCCAGTACGTCATTTGCAGCTTTTGCTGCGTCCAACTTTTCTGAAAGTGAGCTCGTCTCAGGTGGCGTCGTAGCTGGCGCACAGTTGTGCGTGTCCCAAGTGTTTTGTAGCTCTGCTAACCTACTCTGCAGAGTAGCAATTGTTCCTGCCAACTTCTCCTTCTCTTCTCTTTCTTTTGACAAAGTGCTGGCCAACTCCCTTTTCTCTTTCTCTACTTGTGCCAACTCGGTTGTCTGTACATGTTGGGAGGCTGGCATGTGAGCTTTGCCTTTCAGTGAGTTGACTTCCTTCCGCAATTGGTCTATTAAAAAGGCCTGCGGGTTTGTTTCCCTAGTATCCTTCCCTTTGATCCGATCCTCGAGACTGTGTATTCTATTTGCCTGTGCGTGGGCACTTGCCTGCTCATTCTTCAAAGTGGACCTCAACTAATCATGCTTTTTCTCAAGTTTCCTTAATGCGATGGTAGCTCGCATTACCTCATCTTTTAGCATATAAGCTACAACCTGAAACAGGTTGCACATATCAGTTGCTGGCACCTTAGACATATCAATTGCATGTTGGAGTGCCTGGTAGCTACTGGTGCCTGTGTCAGGGTCCAAAAGGGCTTCGGCCATAGACAGTACCAGATGCTCGGTGTCCACATTCATGGTGGCAGAGATCCTGGTGTGATACTTTTCTACATACCCCTCCAGCTCAGTTTTGTATTTCTCTCTAATTATACTGTTTTTCTTGACCCTTTCGGCTGCCACTGGTGAGGTATGATCCCCCATGGCCAGTGAAACCTCAGTGAAGTCGGAAGAGGTGGTGCTGTCCCTCAACACTTTGATTCCGGCTTTGCTGCTGTCAAGTGGCACATATGGTATGAACGGCTCAAGCAGCTGTTCCTCTCCTATAATTTCGGCTTCACTTGAGAATGTTTTCTATTTTTTACGAGAGGGAGAACCTGTTCCTGAAGGACCGACTTCCTCTTCTTGGTATTTTTTGACGCCTTCCTCTTCCCTTGTGGCAGATGAATCTGTCTCCATTTGTGAAACCAAAGGCCAAATTTCCATGTTAGCCTTCCACTCCATAAACGGTCTTGGTTCATGTACATAAGGTGCAGACCGATTTCTCTTTCTCCTGTTTGAAATAATCTCTCGTGGATCATAAGCCCAAGTCTTCCCCTGTCTTAGGTCCATACCCTAAAATAGATTTTCGACAATGGGAAGGGCGAGTCTTGAATTCACCACGAATGGGCCGATTTGGGTAGGAAGCCTTAGAATGTAACCTTTCTTAGCGGGGACAAAGTGGAGCTGGTCGGCTTTGAGGGTTTGCCGAATATACTCCAGAGCGTAGACTCATCGGGCGGGAAACACCGGTAGCAGGTAAGGGGCGACCTTGGCTCCATAGACCTGAATTTCCATATAATTATCAGAGAGATACCAGTCCCCGGTGCTCTGGATTTTACCAGCTTGCAGCCAGTTCTTCATTTCAGGAAAAACCCTAGGGGAGGGCGAACCATGAATGATGGTGTAAGCGATGGACATGAAGTCGTTCAGGAAACTAGAGTAACCCACCCCTTTTGGTAATTGGTGCACTACAGAGTTCCAGTCAAAGACGGGTCGGGGCTGAGAATTGACTTCATATACCCTATCCAAGCCCAAACGCTCGAAACTATCAGCATGCTGATACAAGAAAAGATAGAACACTAATGAACAGAAACGAAAATGACTGGATTCGGGAAGCTCTTGGAACTGGGTGTGGATGCTGGCAGATAAGTAACCTGGGATATCTAGGACGACCCCCTTCTGAGACATTAACCATAGAAAGAAAACACATACTTTGGAGGTTTCCCCCAACCCGCCTACACCTAACAGACCCGCAATGAGCACAAGGATGGGTTGTACTTCCTCCTTGAAAAGGTTTAATGGGAAGAGTTCCGTTCTGGGAAGGGTAGTGGCCTCGCTGCTGGAAATAGAAGCAATGAAGCTTTTTTGATGCTCCCATGGCGATTTGGTAAATTGGGAAGTTAGGGCTTCGTCACTGAAAGCAATGTAGGTGGCGCTGGTGGGAAAATGGAGGGCTTGCTTGATGATGTCGGGCGAAAGGGAGAAAATTTGATTTCCTTGGGCGGAGGTAAAAGTGCCTCGGTCTTCGTCGTAGGCATTTCTGAGCCAGTAGATGAACTCGACCACTGGGAAGACTGGGGGGGTAATTTGATGATAAAAGCTTGACACAACCACCCGGTATCGATCCCTATTATGAACATGACGCGAAAAAAGCTCAGGCCTTATACTACTAATGGGGAAAGGCTACTGGTGTTCGCAGACTCCAGCTTGCTTGTCGATGAAAGGCTCGAAACCGGGAGGGTTTCTGGTTTCTCGGACCTGGGGAGTCTCTGGTTTGTTCTTCTTGGGTGTGCCCCTTCCCATGATTGACCTATGAAAACTGAAAAGAAAAACGAAGGGAAAACAAAGGAAATTGAAAGGGACAGAGTACCTACACAAGAGGTAGATTTGCTTGGGAAAGCGACGCAGAGGGTAGTCTGGTGATGATTGGGTAGACCTGGTACTTGTTCTCCGCTTGGTATATACCGTGACTAGAAGACCTGATACTTTTACCGCAGAAAATGACGGGTAACTGCTGTGAGGACTGGTAATTCTGAGACAAGAAGGGGTAGAAGTGAAATAGGTAGGGCAAGTGTCGTAAGGACACTGACGATGGGGCACGCGGCATGTAGGGATTGGGTGTTATTTGGGGACAGGTGAACACCACGTGTCGGGTTTACTACTGGTACGGGCCTCAGTACCAGCTCATCTAGGACTTACCTTACCTCTTTGGCCGCATGCGCTGTTCAACTCCTGAAACATATTATCCCCAATGCGGATTAAATACATAACCTACCAGGTGTAAGGGTCCACCTTACGTTCCGCCACGTCACCGCGTCATGCGACACGCTCCTGCCACCTCCTTCTAGCCTTGGGTCCCTACCGCGCCACGTTGTCACAAATCCGCGGGGGTATGAGTCTCTTCCCCTCCTCGTTGCTCGACCCTCTCGGAATTTTCCCTTGTGTGTATATTCATGCGGCGGTACTTCTTTTAATACTTACGTTTTGCGCTCTTTGTACCGCTTCATTGCACTTTTGTGTTTTTGTTAGCCCTTTCGCTTTATACTCCAGCCTTTTTGCATTAATTCCACCTTTGGATTTATATCGGCCCTTTGCTTTTATGCACGTGACTTTCGTTGCCTTGTTTCATTTCGACCCACTTTTGAAGTATTTCGCCCTTTGATACAAAGTTCAATGCATGACTTGTCAGCATTTTAATAAACCGATGACTAATGTTAAAGATTAAACAACATTGGCTCCACTTGGGGACAGCACGTTCATCCTTGAATGTGTCGAGAACTAGGCAGACCACCTGTTTGTCTTCTGTGAACGCCACTTCTCATGATTCACCGTCAATCCACATTATTCAAACAACGCTTAAGACAGGAAATAATATACAATATGGTACCTCAGGCTTCTCGACCTGAGTCAGTACTGAAAATAAGGCTTGAGGAACTGACCATTAATAGGGGCGTCCAGCAAATCCCCCTGCAAATTCTCCAACCTAAAAGTGTTGTTGCCACCTTGTTCTGTAATTTTGAAAGGGCCGAACCAGAGGGGATCGAATTTCCCATGTTTTCCCTTATTATCCCTTCGTACGTTCCACCTGAGTACTAAGTCCCCTGTCTGTAGCTTTCTGTCTTTAGCGTGTTGATCAAACAACTCTTTCATTTTCTCCTGGTATGCTTCTAGCTTCTGATTTACCTGATTTCGTGTTTCTTCAAGCTCTACCAACTGATTAATCCTCCTGGTAACGTCGTCTGGCTCATCTTGATTTTCTTGCATGAACTGGGCTACCGGCAGAGCCAACTGCACAGGAAAAACTACTGCTCTCCCATAAACTAATTCGTATGGGGACTTCCCGGTTGCCCTTTTGCTAGTGATTCAGTTAGCCCACAGAGAAAACTTCAGTTGGGAATCCCAATTCTTCTTATTCTCTTTGATAGTCTTCTTCAGTGCTCAGACCAGAGTTTTGTTTGAGGACTCTGCAAGACTGTTCCCTTGGGGGTAGTAGGCTGTAGAGTGACCCAGTGCAATATTATACTGCTGGAAAAAGTTGACAAATTTGGTGGATTTAAAGGCTTGTGCGTTGTCAGTTATTATCTTAGCAAGACAACCAAATCTGGATATGATATGTTCCTCCATAAATTTTATTACCACAGTGTCAGTTGCATTCCTGGCAGGCACAACTTCCACCCATTTTGTAAAGTAATCAGTGGTTGTCAATATTCATTTATGCTGTCCACTTGAGGGAGGATGTATTTCTCCTATGAAGTCGATTCCCCACTGCTGGAATGGCTCATCCACGTGGACAGGGATCATGCGGAGCGGTGCCAGTTTCTGTCTCTCGGAAAACCTCTGACACTTCTCACAGGCTCTAACTCAGGCGAATACATCTCCAAACAGTCTAGGCCAGAAGAAGCCAACCTTCAAAATTTTGTGGGCAGTAGCCCTCCAACTGTAATGGCCCCCACAAATTCCCTCGTGAAATTAAGCCATTATACTCTCCACCTCCTCTTCCGTAAGACATAGGAGTAGGATACCAGAGGGATCTCGCCAATACAACCGACCGTTTGCAACCATATACTTCTGTGACTTCAACCTCAGTGATCTGTATTTAGCCTTCTCGCAGCTGGGCGGGCAACTGAGGGTTAGGAGGTACTCTACCAACTCTTTATACCATGGGCTGATAAGGTACTTCATATGTATCTTCTGGGAGGCTATTTCTATTCTCTGTGCTTCCTCCTCTGCTCCGGTATCTTCGTTTGCTGTTATAGACAGGTTGATACCCAAGGCCTGACAATTTGATTCCAACAGGATCTTGGCTAGACCTTGCCCCTTGATTAATTTGGTAGGATGGATATCTAACTCGTATTCCTGTATTTTCGCTATCCACTTTCCTCTTTTTCCTTCACTGTCCCCCTGGATAAGAATGTCTTTAACGGATGTTGTAGGAACAAATGCAGTGATGTGGGACTGCAAAACATACATTCGAAAAGCTTTGAGGGATTTCACCAGAGCATATGCTTGCTTCTCCAATATGTTATATTTCAGTTCGGCATCCCGAAGCACCTGACTGAAAAAGGAAATAGGCTATTCATACCCCTCTTGGTTTTTCTGCAACAAAACTTCAGCTACTGTATGGGGGGATGCAAAGGAGAAAATCATAAATGGTTTGGCATAATCTGGCCCGGCTAACACAGGAGCTTCCATAAATTCATTTTTAATTCTGGCAAAAGCTTCCCTTGACTCTGGCGACCACTTCACTTCATTATAATTTTTTAACATATCAGTTATGTGCCTAAATATCTCAGCGTAGTTATGGATGAATCTCCTCAGGAAGTTTATACGCCCTAGGAACACCTGAACTTCCTTCTTTTTTCTGGGCAGGGAAATACTATTTATTACTTCCACTCTTTTTGGGTCTATCTTTACTCCATCTTTAGTGACAATGTGTCCCAGGAGCTTACCCTCTTCTAGTGCAAACAAAGACTTCTGTGGGTTAAGGGATAGGCCATACCTTCTACACTTCTCAAAGGTTCTGCGCAGGTGTTATATGTGCTCTGGATCATCCTTTAAAAACACAGTAATGTCATCCAGATATACCACCACGAACTGGTCCTGTTCTCCAATAAAAGCAATATCCATGGCCCTCTGGAAAGTAGCCCCTGCGTTAATCAGCCCAAAAGGAATTTTGGCGTACATAAACGTTCCCCATGGGGTCGTGAAGGCCGTCTTCTTTTGATCTTCTGGCAACACCGCTACCTGATTATACCTAGAGAACCCATCCATCATTGACATCCGGGCAGCCCCTACCACTTTCTGCAATATGTGATCCATCTTGGGCAGTGGGTAATTGTCTTTCAATGAAGCCCTGTTCAAGTTCCTAAAATCAACACATAGTCTTATTTCTCCATTCTTCTTCCACACAGGGACTAGATTAGCTACCCACTCAGAGTATCTCAATGGCACAATGATCTTAGCCTTCAGCAGTTTCTTAATTTCTTTCTTAATGGAAGGTAGCAATAGTGGATTTATTTGTCTAAGCTTTTGCTTATGTGGCTTAGCATCTCCCTTCAGTGGAATCTTATGCTGCATAATGCTGACCTCAAAGGTTTTTAGGTCTTGATATGAACAGGAAAACACATCCTTATAGGTCTGAAATAACTTATGATACAGTTGTTTATATTCTTCCGGGACCTTCTTAGACAACTTCACGATTTTAGGGTCAGCTTTAGTGCCTAGATTCAGGTCCTCAACCTGATTTTCTTCTACAACTTTGTTTGGATGTAATGGAACATCATTCTTATTGAACAACCTTTCCAAAGGCACTAGCCCTTGGGGAATAACATTCCCTTTCAACTGTAGAAACTCGTGACCTGCTACCCTTTCTTCCCATTTGTTTCCTGATGTTTCTTCAGTCCCCTCTTCTTCACACATGTCGATCTCCATGTTGGAGAACTCCCCAACTGTCTCCAAGAATCTCTTGGCTTGCTCATCATCTTCGAATACCTGCCAGTGCTTGATGTTTTCTGGGATTGATGGCCTATAACGCACCTCGATCTCATATCTCAATAGAGGGTTCTGAGGTGACCGAAAAGTACTAGCAGCCACTGCTAGAGAATCTGCCATTCTGTTTTGCTCCCGAGGCATGAACTGAATATTAAAGGCTAAGAAAAAATTCTCCACCAGATCCCAGACTTCATTCCTATAGGCTCTCAGCCTAGGATGTTTAGCTTGACACTGATTCTTCACCTGCCTGACTACTAGTTCGGAATCTCCCAGAACCTTTAGACTTTGTATGTTCATGCTCCTGGCTGTCTGCAACCCAAGTAAGAGTGCTTCATATTCGGCCACGTTATTTGTGGCTTCATACTCCAGCTTAAAAGATAGGGGCACCCAGCTTCCTGTCGGCGAAATCAATAACACTCCTGCTCCATTTCCTTCTCTAGAGTTGGCTCCATCGAAGTGAAGAGTCCAGATTTCTGACTCAGGACTTTCTTTGAACGGTTCTATCTTGGTCTGGTAAAATGATGGTTCATTTGCATACTCTTGATCTTCCTCAAGCATTAAGCATGAGAAATCCCCCTCCCTGCTATAAACCGAAGAATTCACTGAATCATCTACTTTAGTGACTGTCTTAACAAATATAGTCTCTCTGTACAGCCTCCTCTCTTGGCCACCAAATACAGGGATAGTGGCATAGGTCAGATCCAGCTTAATCAATCCCCCAATTTTGGTTCCCCAAGATCTTGATAGTAACATGCCGAAGCGGGCTGGGATGTCGGCCACCACTATATCCATTACTACACTTTTTACCGGGATCTGAGCCAGGTTAACCACCAAGTCTTTTATCATGCCCAGGCACTTAACTCTTTTGGATTCAAATGAGTAAAGGTATTTGTAAGGATGGGTGATCTGTAGTCCTAGTTTCTCCATGACTGAAAGGGGTAAAAGATTATGGGAGGCTCCTGAATCTAACATGCAGTTATGCAGGAGCAGGTCATGTATTACTAAAGACACATAAAAAGGTGGAGTGGTGGCGTCCAATTCCTCTACATGAGGGCCAAAAACAACCATAGGAATTTCTTCTTGCAGGTTGAGGCTATCTGGAATGTGTGTTACTTCTAGAGGAAGCATGAAGGATGTGACTTGGGACTGATATGCTGGCTGTTTCAATAGCTCAGTCAAGGGAACTGGGATTTTCACTTTTTCAAGTTCTTTTTGTAAACTAAAGACAGATGAAGACTTATCTATTGACACTTATTTTTCTTTAGAATATTTGCTTTGGAGGGGAGGCTTAACTTCTTTTACGATGGGCTCGGCCTTAGAAGGTGTAGTTACTTGCGAAGATGAAGGCATTAGAGTATCAGGATGTAGATATTGGTTAAGAGGCCTCTTACCTTTTTCTGGGGGTTTTTGAGGAGTGACCTCCTTCTGTGCGGGTGCCTCTTCTTGAGGTGTGTCCTCCTCTTGCTCTTGAGTGCGAGTTCTCTTTCTGGAGGACTTGAGGTCATATCTTCTATTGAACTGAGCTTGCATGAAATCAACGAACTGCTTACAGTAGTCATCAATCTCAGGCTCTTCAGTATCTTCATTGGCCTTTATTTCTGAGTGAGCTTGTACTTCCTCCTCGTCACTTTCATGTATAGGACATTCTATGTCATTACTGTTTGAGAAGACAAGGCATGCCTCCTCTTGTTCATAGGCAGGATCTTCAGGGGAAACCTCTACTTTCCCCTCCAAGTATAGAGGGTGCGGTACCTAATCTTGCTGCTCCTTCTGTCCCCTCTGCAGTATCTGCAAGGGTGGTTTTCTGTATTGAGGATTGAATCCTCTATTTGGAGCATTCTAGAAATTCTTTGAGGGTGAATTCTTGGCCTCCATCTCAAGCTTGATCAGCTTACTTGAGAGATTCTTGATCATCTTGTTCATTTCTTCAATCTTGTCATTAGCCGAATCTCTGTCTTGGCTTGAGGTGGATACTTCCTCTTTTCCCCTTCTTCTAACATCCTGTTCATGTTTCCCTTTGGATTTTCCAGTAGAGGCAAAATTAGCTTCTATCTCCAATGTGTCGGTCTATGCATCGTTCAGAGTGGCTGGCTTCCTTTCTCTTAAGAAGAAATCGAATTCAGAATCAAATGCTGCCACAAAAACGACCTTGGCAGCGGTCTGGTGAGGCTTCATGTCGGCGGGGAGACTCAGGTACAATTTGTTAAATCTTCTGATAAACTCTGACACCCCTTCATCATGTTTCTTTTTCAGAGTGTTGAATTCAGTAAGAATATTCCCATGATCTTTCTTTTCTCCCCATTTTTTGATAAAGATATCCTCCATCCCCTCCCATGTATTGATAGAACAAGCTCCAAGTTTCTTGAACCACTTCCTAGCTTCCCCATCTAAGGATTGCACAAAAAGCCTTAGGACTACGTCCAGATGTTCCACATTAAAATTCTCTGCAAAAGAGCAAAAGACTTCGATATGTTTCTGGGCTTAAATCTCATTCTCACCACTGAATCTGGGCAGAATCTTTAAATAATCTTGCAGCATGTCATTTAATACTGCAGGTAGCTCCAGAGGAGCGTATCTGTTTTGCAGGAAGCCAGGGACGTTCGCCATTGGAGGAGGAGGTGGAGGTAACAAGAGAGCTTGGTGAGTAAGTGGAGGGTTAGGTGGAAGTGTGGTGTGAATGATGATAGGAATATAATGGACAGCAGCTTGGGATGATGGAGACAAGGGCGGAGTGATAACAGCAGATACTTCCGCGACTTCTTTAACTTCCTCGACCTCTGGAGTAGGATGGACTGTGTAACGGGTAGTATCTACTGACTCAGCCTCGTCCTTGACTTGGATATTTCCCATGGGTAGATAGTCTGAGTAATAGCCGGTTTCACCCAGAGTGGAGCTAGAATCTTGCCACTGGGCAACCTGAGAAGAGGAAGAAGGAAGGTCTTCAAGAGAGAGTGGTGGAATCTCGGTATGAACAAATGGTCTCCCTCTCCAGCTTCTTCTATGTAAAATTATTTCGGGGTCAGACACAGAGGGTGTCTTTGGCTGAGAAGTATCTAACCTAAGGTGTGGCTTCCGAGGAGCCAGGACTGCAAAGAGATTTAGCAGGGGAAATGAATGTGGAGTTGCCAAGGTGAGGGATATACAACTCTCAACTCTCCATGCTCACCTAACTGAAGAGTGAAATGGGGTTTTTTCGAGGCCCAGGGATTTCTATCTTTCATCAACTTCGGTCCCCGGCAACGGCGCCAAAAAGATGTTGTAGTTCCTAGAGATAGCCTCGAGTTGTCAAAGACCAGTGCCTAGGAAATCTTAGCTAGTAAAGAGTGGAAGGTATATCCTAAGCCCATTATTCAGCTTAGGGCTCTTTACCATATCAACTTTTTTGATGAGTTACAAGATTTGATGGGACTAGACAGCTTTCAGATCAGCAACATAAAGAAACATGCAGAGGCAAGAGTAGAATTACTTACACAGATGCATCAGACAGCTTAGAGACAGCTTTCATAAAGGAGGGCCAGTTTCCACAGGTTATATGGAGAGTGTTAAATCAAGGCGTTTGCAGTGCAGAAGGTAAAGAGGTGCACTAATTACCAATGGAAAGATATTTGGGAAACATATTTTTCTATAGCATGGGCTTAAGAACTAAGAATCCACATATACCAATCAGTTCTGAACGAATAAGATTCCACGATATTAAATACAGAGGAAATATGAATGAAATGTAAAAACGAAACATCATATCATGTATGAGCCATATTTAAAGCAGCTAGGCCAGCCTCACATAAGTACCACATAACGATAAATTTATATCAAAACTGGCGAGTCACTCGCATTCCAAAACATGATATAAAGAACCTGGAGACAGTGAAATAGACAACGAAACAATACTACAAAGGAGTCGCAGACCATACAACATCCAGACCGGAATCCTCACATAAAATAGAACTTCTCTTCGCTGAGACCCTATGGGCTCTCTGCATTTGCATTAATATTTCGATCACATGCATACAAAATATTCTTACACAGCTAGTTTCTTCAAGAAATCTGGAACCCCTTTTTCTCATTTGATCTTGCTTATATAGACCTCTTCCTATCTCAGCGAGAAGATATTTTTTGAGAAAATATCTTCTTCGCATGACCAAAATCTGTTACAGGTCCCTATCAAAACAACAAAACTCACGATGAGGAATCAGGCCTCTCATCATGGATAGTCAGGCACTTGGCCGTTTTTAAAACAGAAAATTAAACAGTAGTCTGATAAAAAGATAAAACACTGGAGTGGAGCTAGTAGCCCACCCAAAACTTTTAAAAAGTAACTAATTTAGTAAAAAGTAAAAAAGGCCACGAGGGTCGAATCCTGAAATAACAATTCATCATTTGTGAGAAGGGGTCGAGGCTGTTGCTGACACTGGTGGTGGCGCGTTTGCGGATGAACTAGAAATTTGGCTAACGAACAGGGCACACCTCTGCTGATTGTTTGCGGCAGGCTCAGGCATCATTGCAAATCCTTCTACCTTTATGAAAGCTTCAGTGAGATCACTCGGATTTGCTTTAGTGGGGACTTTATGATTTAACAAGTGGAGAAAATCAAACTCTGGGCACAGTGACGAGATCATGGTTTCGGCCTTGAGCCGGGTGGTTTTATCTGTCATGACATCTGTACGGTCCCTTTCTTGCTTCAGGCATGCTTCATATTCCAGTAACGGTCACAGCATAGAAGGGGTGGTGGATTCCCAACACATCGGAAGCCCTGCTGTCATTATTTCAGCCCAAACTACATCAAACCAGTCTACAGTGTACATCAACTGCTGCAAGGCCTTCAAAGCCACGCTGCGAACTGATTCCTTTTCGATGAGTTTCTGACATTCTAGGGCCTCTTTGTGCCTGCTGACTATGCCGTGTTGCTCTGCTTTGTTGGCTCTCAGCCCTTTCAAGAATGACACATACTCTCTGGCACGCTGAGCCTTGTTGGCTAAATCGACATCCCCTTCCTGAAATCGCCTTTTGAGGTAGAGTAATGAAGATTTCATCTCCTCGATGACTTGCAGAAATTCCCACTACCCTGTTATAGTTGAGATGATCTCGGACCAAATGATCTTTCTGCCCTCTCTGAGAGCGAGGTTACCTTTGAGGCGTGCTTCGAGGTCGTTTATAGTCTTCTGTTGGTCGGCCCTCGTTTTCTTTTCCTGTTCAATTTCTTTCTGCAAGACTTCGATCCTTCTGGTATTCTCTGACTGGGATTTTTCCAAATCCGTGATCTTTTGTCTTACAGTGGAAGCCTATTTCTCTAGTACGTCATTTGCGGCTTTTGCTTCGTCCAACTTTTCTGAAAGTGAGCTCGTCTCAAGTGGCGTCGTAGCTGGCGCACAGCTATGCGTGTCCCAAGTGTTCTATAGCTCTGCCAACCTACTCTGCCAAGTAGCAATTGTTCCTGCCAACTTCTCGTTCTCTTCTCTTTCTTGTGACAAAGTGCCAGCCAACTCCCTTTTCTCTTTCTCTACTTGTGCCAACTCGGCTGTCTGTACATGTTGGGAGGCTGGCATGTGAGCTTTGCCTTTCAGTGAGTTGACTTCCTTCCGCAATTGGTATATTAAAAAGGCCTGCGGGTTTGTTTCCCCAGTATCCTTCCCTTTGATCTGATCCTCGAGACTGCGTATTCGATTTGCCTGTGCGCGGGCACTTGCCTGCTCATTCTTCAAATTGGACCTCAACTGATCATGCTTTTTCTCAAGTTTCCTTAATGAGATGGTAGCTCGCATTACCTCATCTTTTAGCATATCAGCTACAACCTGAAACAGGTTGCACATATCAGTTGCTGGCACCTTAGACATATCAATTGCATGTTGGAGTACCCGGTAGCTAGTGGCGTCTGTGTCTGGGTCCAAAAGGGCTTCGTCCATAGACAGTACCAGATGCTCGGTGTCCACATTCATGGTGGCGGAGATCCTGGTGTGATACTTTTACTACATACCCTCCAGCTCAGTTTTGTATTTCTCTCTAATTATACTGTATTTCTTGACCCTTTCGGCTACCACTGGTGAGGTATGATCCCCCATGGCCAGTGAAACCTCAATGAAGTCGGAAGAGGTGGTGCTGTCCATCAACACTTTGATTCCGGCTTTGCTGCTGTCAAGTGGCGCATATGGTATGAACGGTTTAAGCAACTGTTCCTCTCCTATAATTTTGGCTTCACTTGAGACTGTTTTCTGTTTTTTATGAGAGGGAGAACCTGTTCCTAAAGGACCGACTTACTCTTCTTGGTCTTTGTTGACACCTTCCTCTTCCCCTGTGGCAGATGAATCTGTCTCCATCTGCGAAACAAAAGGCCAAATTTCCATGTTAGCCTTCCACTCCATAAACGGTCTTGGTTCATGTACATAAGGTGTAGACCGATTTCTCTTTCTCCTGTTTGAAATAATCTCCTGGGGATCATAAGCCCAAGTCTTCCCCTGTCTTAGGTCCATACCCTGCAATAGCTTTTCGACAATGGGAAGGGCGAGTCTTTAATTCACCACGAATGGGCCGATTTGGGTAGGAAGCCTTAGAATGTAACCTTTCTTAGCGGGGAAAAAGTGGAGCTGGTTGGCTTTGAGGGTTTGCCGAATATACTTCAGAGCGTAGACTCGTCAGGCGGGAAACACAGGTAGCAGGTAAGGGGCGACCTCGGCTCCATAGACCCGAATTTTCGTATACTTATCAGAGAGATACCAGTCCCCGGTGCTCTGGATTTTACCAGCTTGCAGCCAGTTCTTCATTTCAGGAAAAACCCTAGGGGAGGGCGAACCATGAATGATGGTGTAAGCGATGGACATGAAGTCGTTCAGGAAACTAGAGTAACCCACCCCTTTTGGTAATTGGCGCACTGTAGAGTTCCAGTCAAAGACGGGTCGGGGCTGAGAATTGACTTCATATACCCTATCCAAGCCCAAACGCTCGAAACTATCAGCATGCTGATACAAGAAAAGATAGAACACTAATGAACAGAAACGAAAAATGACTGAATTCGGGAAGCTCTTGGAACTGGGTGTGGATGCTGGCAGATAAGTAACCCGGGATATCTAGGACGACCCCCTTCTGAGACATTAACCATAGAAAGAAAACACATACTTTGGAGGTTTCCCCCAACCCGCCTACACCTAACAGACCCGCAATGAGCGCAAGGATGGGTTGTACTTCCTCCTTGAAAAGGTTTAATGGGAAGAGTTCTGTTCTGGGAAGGGTAGTGGCCTGGCTGCTGGAAATAGAAGCAATGAAGCTTTTTTGATGCTCCCATGGCGATTTGGTAAACTAGGAAGTTAGGGCTTCGTCGCTGAAAGCAATGTAGGTGGCGCTGGTGGGAAAACGGAGGGCTTGCTTGATGATGTCGGGCGAAAGGGAGAAAATCTGATTTCCTTGGGCGGAGGTAAAAGTGCCTCGGTCTTCATCGTAGGCGTCTTTGAGCCAGTAGATGAACTCGACCACCGGGAAGACTGGGGGGGTAATTTGATGATAAAAGCCTGACACAACCACCCGGTAGCGATCCCTATTATGAACATGACGCGAAAAAAGCTCAGGCCTTATACTACTAATGGGAAAGGGTATTGGTGGTCGCAGACTCCAGCTTGCTTGTCGATGAAAGGCTCGAAACCAGGAGGGTTTCTGGTTTCTCAGACCTGGGGAGTCTCTGGTTCGTTCTTCTTGGGTGTGCCCCTTCCCATGATTGACATATGAAAACTGAAAAGAAAAACGAAGGGAAAACAAAGGGAATTGAAAGGGATAGAGTACCTACATAAGAGGTAGATTTTCTTGGGAAAGCGACATAGAGGGTAGTCTGGTGATGATTGGGTAGACCCGGTACTTGTTCCTCGCTTCGTATATACCGTGACTGGAAGACCTGATACTTTTACTGCAGAAAACGACGGGTAACTGCTGTGAGGACTGGTAATTCTGAGGCAAGAAGGGGTAGAAGTGAAATAGGTAGGGCAAGTGTCGTAAGGACACTAATGATGGGGCACGCGGCGTGTAGGGATTGGGTGTTATTTGGGGACAGGTGAACACCGAGTGTTGGGTTTACTACCGGTACGGGCCTCAGTACCAGCTCATCTAGGACTTACCTTACCTCTTTGGCCGCATGCGTTGTACAACTCCTGAAACATATTATCCCCAATGCGGATTAAATACATAACCTACCAGCTGTAAGGGTCCACCTTATGTTATGCCACGTCACCCCGTCACGTGACATGCTCCTACCACCTCCTTCTAGCCTTGGGTCCCTACCGCGCCACGCTATCACAATTCCGCGGGGGTATGAGTCTCTTCCCCTGCTCACTGCTCGACCCCCTCGGAATTTTCCCTCGTGCGTATATTCACGCGGCGATACTTCTTTTAATACTTACGTTTTGCGCTCTTTGTACCGCTTCATTGCACTTTTGTGTTTCTGTTAGCCCTTTCGCTTTATACTCCAGCCTTTTCGCATTAATTCCACCTTTGGCTTTATATCTGGCCTTTGCTTTTATGCATGTGACTTTCGTTGCCTTGTTTCATTTCGACCCACTTTTGAAGTATTTCGCCCTTTGATACAAAGTTCAATGCACGACTTTTCAGCATTTTAATAAACCGATGACTAATGTTAAAGATTAAACAATAGCAGGCATCAGCCTCTCCCTCCCAGACAACACAATTTTTCTAGCTGTTGTGCATGTAGAAGTTGTCATCTTGAGAGGAGGAAGAAGAAGGTAGATCTCAAGCTTCTAGCTTGGAGATTTGAAGGAGGGGTCAGCCCTCAAAGCATAGATATGATCTGTAACACATTTCAGCCATCTTACGTTAGTTTATGCTTCATATCTGCATAACCCAATAGTCAAGGGATCAAACCCTAGGAGGGTGAATTTATGATCTTCTTAGATCTGGATTTACTTACTGGGTTATCTTGACTTTCCATCATAATGCCCAGATATACAATCTTGGCATCATCAGAGCTCTGGAGCACCATAGATCTACACATTCCCTTTCATCCAACAGCTATAAGATCATCATCAGCTGAAGGGACAACGCAATATACAACTTCCAGCAGCTCCAGTACAGAGTGCCTGCCTTGGCATGATTTCAGAGTCATTCTAGGCCATTTCTTTAGCTTGAGTGCTTCTATTTTATGCACTGTTGTCTCTGTAATCCATCTCCTACATAATAAAATGGATCACCTATTCTATCTATTCTTATGTTTTTCATAACTTATGTGTACATAGTCTGTTGTTTCAAATATTTTGTTTGTGTATTACTTCATTCTCCCTTTTGGGATATTACAGTGGTATCAGATCATGATCTTTGGCTCATCTTGTGGACATTCTTGACAACATATGAAAAGTAGATAGTAGATATTTGTAAATAATGGAGGGATTAAGTTTTTCTACATCTCTCTTTAGATCTATGAGGGATCTCTCCAAGGAGATCAATGAAATGAAGAGAGAAAGGCAAAGAGAAACATCAAAAAGGTTTTAGAATGAAGAAGGTCCCAATACTTCTTATCAGCAACAAAGAATATCAGAGAAGCATAGAGCTCCTCAAGGATCTATTATGCCCACTTTCTTTGAAGAGGAAAGTGAATGGTATGGAGATAGAAGAAATTTGGAGCCTAAAACTCATGAGACTTTAAGTGATTATCTCAAAGAGTACAAATCTCAGTCTAGAGCATTCAAGGAGAATCTAAATCTCCAACAGTTTTTCCAACTCAAGAAAGAACGAAGATCCTACATCAGTAATCGAAGTAAGAGGCACAATAGATTCTATTTGCCTCCATTTGATGGATCTTCCTCAAGCACTGCAAATTCTTGGAGGAAAGAGTTAGATGTATTCTTCAGGCTACATCCTGTAGTTGAGAAAGAGGTTGTTTAGATTGTAGCTCTTCACCTTCAAGGTGAGGCAATGAATGGTGGTTTGGTCACATGGAGCATGCAAAGGTGAATAAATATTCAGACTTATTTCAAAGGATAGGGAAGGAGTTTTATAGAAGAGAACCAGAAACATTTCACAAAGAGATATTTCCTAAGAAGCCAAGGGAGAATGTCATTCTTGTCACTATGGACAAAGATTCACTACATTCACCACCAACTGTAGAAGTACTTGTATCGGGAAGAGAGACACTTGCATCTCTGCAAGGTAGTCTTAGGCTCTTGACATATAGAGTCCCATGCATGATTAAAGAGATGCATGATGAGGAGGAGGGTGATTCCAGCGTTGTTACATTGATAGAAGAGAAACCATCACTCTTACCAGTAGTTGGAGAGACCATTGCACCAGTTGAAGGAACTATTGTGGTCTTGCAAGATGTTCCCAAACATCAGTTGGTCCAAGGTTTGCAATCATTTCCATCCCATATTTTTTCAGTACCTCTTATTGAAGCTTGTGGGGACATGCCATCAGGGCCATTGTATAACCAAGGATTAGGGAAACACGATGATTTGAAGCAGCAACACATCACTGCGCGGAGGACCCTAGATCTAATGAAGGAAAATATGAAGAGCTATCCTAGTTTTCATTGTTGAGCTACACTCAACTCTTTGAGTTGAAGTGTGGAGCTTCAAAAGATGGGATGAGTATAATCCTATGTAAAATGTCGGGCTATGAGTTAAACATAATGCCTTTCCATGAGACAACATATACATCATCATGGATATCAACAGCGTTGTCAATGAGCAACAGTGATGAGAAGAAAACCCATTCATTGTTGCAGCATTCCGATGGAAACTTCACTCATGAAGCATTGGAAGGATAGATGATAGATGGTAGACATATTGAGATGGGAGATATTTTTCCTTTTCAATATGACACTTTCTCAATGAGCATCTCACAGCTCAAAGAGAAACTTCTACCTACAATATATTCAGAACCTTATAGGTTTTGGAGGGCCAATGATGAGTGGATCTCATGGAGAGATCTCATGGGAGGTGCACTTTAACATATCATGGAGTGAAAATATCTTCACCAATTTGAGGAGGTTGGTGTCCTACAATGGGAGGATACCAAATTTATGCAAAATGAGATCCATCACCCACATTGGGATGAATGGATGTTGATATGGAGCAAGGGGTTGCAAGGCCACTTGCAGAACTATGATACATGCCATCAAGAAGCTTGGATACACTGGTTTCTCTTGGGTGAGTATGGTTACTACCCAAAAACACACATTTCTTTGACCCATGCCTTGCATATCAATGGAAGAATGCAGTAGAAGAAGGCATGGTTACTTTGGTTGTTGTTGAGAGAGTTTGTCCATCACATGACATCTCCCATGTCTATGTGTTTTGTATTGTTTGGAACATGGCATGACACTATCATGATGTGTAATAATGGAGTTTGTTTGTATTGGGCCGATATGACATTCCACATGTCAATCAGTATGTTGTTGCTCTATGATTCAGATGATAATGTGAAGAGCCATCAATAAATCCTGTTGCTATGGTTACTCTTGGGATAGTTTGGCTTGACATACTCCCCTACTTTGCATGGTAATGATGGAGGATGGTAGCAAAAGGAATTCCTCCGATGGATTCTATTGGGAGAGTATCGACACCATACTTGGTATGATGATGATGTGGTGGGGCAGCAAGATGCATTGCTATGGTGGCTTCTCTTGAGAGAATATGGCTAACCCACTTGGTATGATGATGGTATGGTGTGGCAGCAAGAAGTTTTGCTGTAGTGGCTTCTATTGGAAGAATATGGTTTGAAATATTTCATGTCTCCCCATATGTCTCTACTTCTTAATTTGCACAATGTTGGGATGGTGCTTGGATCCAACAAGGCAAAAAGGGCTAAATATGAAAGCATGGAGAGATATAGTCTACTTCATGAATCATGGGACGAAGAAATGTTTTGTGAATTGGGAATTTCCTTTTGTGGGAGGAACCATTTCATTTCATGTATCTCATGTATTGATGATGATGTTGGAAAACGTGGTTGTCACTTGGAACTTCATTGAAGATGAGGGACATCTAACTACGCAGTTGGAGGTCACTCTAGACATTCTAGAGAGGAAACTTTGGAGATGGGCATGCATGACACATTGCATCAGATGGGGAGGCCTTCCTTATGTGGATGCCATTTGGGGGGAGATACATAGTTGGAGCATCTACTTTTGCAGTTGCTTGGGGACAAGCAACATTTTGGCGGGGAGGACTGTAATATTCCAAATTTTACATCTTTTTATTGGAATATTAGAGTTTTTACTTATCTTAATTAACTAAGTAAATAAATGGGTGGAGGGGTCCATAACCCTTTAAGATGAATAAATCCACTCCTTAGAGTGTGAACATGGTTAATTAGCTAATAAACCTACATCATGGAATAGTGGAGAAGCTTATTAATGAATTAAAGAGTGGGGATAAAACATCATTAATAAGAAATAACATGGAGAGGTGAAGGAGTCAAATAAGATCAAGGTGAAGTCAAGGTAATATCATAGAGAAATAAATGATGAGATGATAGAGGAAATGGTGCATTAGTGCACACATGATGGAAAGGGTGAACATTAAAGGCAGAAATCATGGAGATCATGAAGAGACAACGCAGTCTACATGGAGGACTGTGTCCACATGTGCAGTGCAGTTATGAGGTGGGCCAAGGCATGAGAAGGCTCACAAAGCATATAAGGAAGATGAGGTAGCATTGGAAGGAAGGTTTTTAGATTATTGATTTGAGATTTGTTTAGATTTGGAATTATAATTTGACATTCCAAAGCACGCTTAAGCTGTTTAGCTAAGTCTGTAGTGTTGTTTAACACAGGTTGTTCCTGATCGGGAATCCCACCCTTACCCATGGGGGAATTCGAGTGCCTACTCTGGAAAGGTCATTCTGAGCTTCCAATCATCATCAGGCATTGGTGCCACATTTTTCCTACTCTCTGTAGCCCATACCTCTTTAGGAATTACGCATTCTTGCATTAGGGTTTGAGAGGAGGTGGTTGTCCTTTAGTATTTCAGTTGAGGACCCGGTGGAGGATTCATCCTTTCACCTAGATCGTCAAGATCAACCTTCCAGTACTTTAGATCCATATTAGGAATCATGCCAAACATATCATACCTCCATGTAGTAGCAGTCCCATTAAGGATAGAACAGTCCATCCTTATAGATCCATTGGAGGAGGGACGTTTCCAGTACTTCAGCTGGAAATCCAGTTAGGGACCTTCCCCTCACTTTGTACTTACCGTTTCCATCATTCTTGAGCTGATCAGACATATCTTGTAGCAAGAATCAACCTCTCCCTCCTAGACAATGCAATTTTTCCAGCTGTTGTATATGCAACAGTTGTCATCTTGAGAGGAGGAAGAATAAGCTAGATCTCAAGCTTCTAGCTTGGAGATCTGAAGGAGGGATCAAACCTCAAAGCATATATCTGATCTGTACCACATTGCAGACATATTACATCAGTTTATGCTTCAGATATGCATAGCCTAGTAGCCAAGGGATCAAACCCTAGGAGGGTGAATTTGTGATCTTCTTAGATCTGGATTTCCTTTCTGGGTTAGCTTGGGTTTCCATCATAGTGCCTATATCTGCAATCTTGGCATCATCAGATCTCCAGAGCACCATGGATCTACACATTCCCTTTCATCCAGAAACTTTAAGATCATCGTCAGCTGAAGGGACAATGCAATATACAACCTCCAACAACTCCAATTACATAGTGCTTGCCTTGGCATGATTTTAGGGTCATTCTAGGGCATTAATTTGGCTTGAGTGCTTCTATTTTATGCACTGTTGTATCTGTAATCCATATCATACATAATAAAATGGATCACCTATTCTATATATTTCTGTGTTGTTCATAACTTATGTGTACATAATCTGTTGTTTCAAATATTGTGTTTGTGTATTACTACATTATCCCTTTTGGGATATTACAATTGAGGATGCCTTTCTCACTATATCAAATTCTCCCTCATGAAAGTGTTATCCTGGAATGTAAGAGGCTGTAACAGTAAACTTAAAAAATGAATGATAAAAAGAAAAATAGAAATGGAGAAACCTTCGATTATCTTTCTCCAAGAAACTAAATGCAGCAACGAAGAACTAAAGAACATGAGCCGACACATCTGGAAAGGCTAAGAGGCGATGGTGGTGGACATGAGGGGAATGGTTGAAGGGATAGGAATTTTGTGGAACCCCTCAGTGATAAGCCTCTCGGACTTTGTGGTTTTTCCCCACACCCTCTCTTCCAAGTTCCCATTTTCATGTCCTTGATATCGCAATCCAAGGGGTGATGTCGAACGCCTATGGTCCTTTTCAAATGGATCTGAAACCAACATTTTTATAAGGCTTTCGTAATCTTAAGCACTAGGTGGGTGACAAGCACTGGGTGTTAGGTGGGGATTTCAACCTAATCAGGAATTTGGGAGATAAAAAGTGGGGAATCAGGACCCTTAGTAGCATGAGTGAACGATTCAATGAATTTATTGAAGAACTACACTTGGTGGATGTACAGATTACCAACAACTTATTCACTTGGAAAAACAAACGTGCAGGCTCCCAACACATTGCTTCTCGGCTAGATCGGTTACTAGTTTCATAATCCGTTTTGACGGAGGGGGGGAGAGATTGGGGTCATTTTCCTCTCGACAGATGGGTTGAACCACTGGTTAGTTTATTTGGATTGGCATCAGTTAGGTGAGAACCTGAAGTGGCCCTTTCTGTATGAGAGATTTTGGTTGTCACACCCCGATTTCCATAGTCTTCTTAGGGAGTGGTGGGAGGGATATGAGGCCCCCTTAGGTTCGAAAATGTATTGCCTATAATAGAAACTCAATTTTATAAAAGAATGGTTGAAGATGTGGAATAAATAATCCTTTGGCAATATCAAAGAGGAGAAACATAGAATAAAAGGACAGATTGAGGACCTGCAGCAACGGGTGATGCACGATGGCTACAATGATGGGGAGAAGGAATTGGAATCCAGACTCCTCTTGGAGCTTTCCTAGCAGGAAAGGCATGAGGAGATTCTGTGGCAGCATAAATCTAGAAACCTTTGGCTCAAGGAGGGGGACAGAAACACCAGGTTCTTTCACAAAGCTATAATACAACACTGTCAAGGAAACCGCATAGCTCGATTAAAAATTGCCAATGGCCAATATGTGGAAACGCAGGAAGATCTAGAGCGTAGCCTTAACCAATTTTTCTCTGGTCTACTTCATGAGACAGAGGAAGACAGAGGACTTGATATAGATAAGCTAACCACCAATATACCTCATTTGGTGTCGGCGGAGAATAACATGATGTTGATGCGTAGAATTGAAATGGATGAGGTGGAGGAAGTAGTTAAACAGATGGAAGGAATGAGAACCCCAGGCTCTGATGGGTTCACGACCAAATTCTTTCAAAGCTCTTAGGATTTAGTGAAGGATGAATTGTTGGAAATTGTAGAGGACTCTCGTAAAACGAGAGGAATTTTGAAGGCTTTCAAATCCACTTTCCTCACCCTTATCCCAAAATAGCATAGAGCGGAAGAACCTAGTAAGTTCAGGCTTATTGCGTTATGCAATGTCATATATAAAATTATCACGAAAGTAAAGGAAAATAGATTAAAACCCCTGCTCCCAAAGCTTATTTCCTCGAAACAAGTTGGTTTTATGGAGGGGAGACAGATTCTTGATGGCATCATCCTTACCCACGAGGTGATCCACTCCGTGAAAAATTCTAGGAAGCCGGGGATGATGATAAAACTTGACTTGGCCAAAGCCTACGACAAACTGAGTTGGAAATATATGAGGCATATGTTAAAAGATTTTGGGTTCTGTCACGACTGGGTTAAATGGGTCCTTAACTTGGTTTCCTCAACCTTTTTCTCTATTATTTTTAATGGTACTCCTTTTGATACTTTCCAGGCATCGAGGGGCATCAGGTAAGGGGATCCATTTTCCCCTCTTCTTTTCACATTGATGGTGGAAGGCTTGGGCAAAACTTTGAAGGCTAGCCAAGAGGATGGGAGGATCTGAGGCCTTGGGCTACATGAGCGGGAAACCCATCATACTCACCAAAAATTCGTGGACGATACGATGTTGATGGGCCAGGTTGCGGTCAAAGAGGAAAGAGGCTTAAAAGGAATCATGGAGGTATTCAAAAGAGAAAGTGAACTATAGGTAAATGAAGGGAAATCACAAGTCTTCTTCTTCAATACTCCACTGATAACGTAAAGAAAAATGATCAGAATCCTCAACGTCTCGGAAGGCTCCCTCCCCTCTAAGTACTTGGGGGCCCGACTGCTAGACTCCAAGGCTGGACAAAGCCCTTGAAAAGATCTCTTGGATAAGTTGACAACCATACTAGATAATTGGACCCATCGGGTGCTAAACCTTCCTAGCCATCTAACCCTGGAGAATTCGGTGCTTCAATCCAGGCATATGTACCTCTTCTTGATCCTAGCGGCCCCTAAATTAGTTCTTAAGAACATCAGGGCCATCCAGAGAAATTTCCTATGGGGAAGCACTGAGAACAAGCAGAAATGGGTCCTGGTTGACTAGAATACAGTTTTTCTCCCCAAGGAATTAGGAGGCCTGGGGCTTAGGGATACGGAAGTTAGTAACCAGGTGCTTGGGTCGAAAATTTGGTTGCAGTGGATCGAAAACAAGTCAGAACCTTGGGTGGATATCTGGATGAGTAAATATGCTAGGGGTTGGAATAGACATAACTTGATAAGATTTAATGAGGATAGGGCCATGATCCTTGATTTGGAGGACGACTAATGCCAACCGCAACCTAGTTAAAGAGCACATCTTTTGGAAAATATGGGATGGAGGGGAGGTAGATTTCTTTAGGGATGCATGGAAACAACTACCTAGTATCCAGGGGCTGGTGGAAATGCCAGGGATTTAAGAAAAACTGAGAAGGGAAGGCCTGGAAAGAGTCAAAGATTTCTGGGACACTAATGTAGAGGAAAACCCCTACCGCCATTGGATGAAGGGGGATTGGTTCAAGACTCGTTGTCCAAGTGAAGACACAAGCAACCGATAAGAGAAAGAGATATAAAAATGAGTTAGCACTCAGATACAATTAGATGGGGGTACAACATAGCCAGAGAGTTCAACATCAAAGAAGCATATAGAATAGCTGGGAACCACCATATGTTGCAATCTAAGAAAAAATGGAGCAAAGTTTGGAACTTAGGTCTCTGGCCTAAAATATCCACCTTCCTCTGGTTTCTGTTGAAAGAAAGAGTGCTGATGTGGGAGAACCTCCACAAGAGGGGGATGGCAAGACCTTCCGTTTGTGTTCTATGCCTATTAGTTGAAGAGACCATGAATCACCTGTTTGATGAGTGCAGCTAGACCTCTAAATTTTGGAGCAAGGGAGATAAAATTTTCAAAAGGTCCAATCGGGTCCCAGGATGTCCGTCGACCACTATTATCAACTGGGAGGAAGACCCCTTTAAGATTAACTTGTTAAATCGAATATGGGAGCTTGCCCCAGGGTTCCTGGTATGGGAGATCCGGAAAGAAAGGAATCACCATATATTTGAAGGCAAGAAGAGATCGGAAGAGGAAGTCTGGGCAAGCATCCAAGTCCATGTGCGAGAAACCTTGTGCCTCAGGGGATGGGGACCGGGCGACATTAAGACTAGTAGGGAGGAACTTCAGATGCATCATGAATGGAAGGTTCAGGAACCCCCGCAGTATATTGGAAAGGCTGGTACTGGACCCGGTATACCTCTAAGCTTGGAAGCCTAGGAACCCCCTGAAGTTCAGATGTTCAAGTTGAATTTCGATGGGGCATCGAAAGGAAACATAGGGGCAGCTAGGGATGGCAGAGTAATACGTGACGGTAAAGGGGAGATCCAAGGAATCTCTTGGGGTTACTTGGGGGAGACCTCTAACAATGTAAAAGAGCTTAAGGGGTTACTGGCAAGGCTAGAATTGGCAATCCAACATCAATGGTTTCCTTTGATCATTGAGGTAGACTCTAGAATCATTATTGTTCTAGCTCTCAAATTGCTAAATGGGTCCCAAGTGAGTAAGGTTACCCAGAACTGGAAGATGAAAAATATCTTGGAAGGTCGAGGATGGAGAAGAAGAGGAAAATGTGACCAAGTAGAGTCGGAAAGCCTGGGAAGGGAGAACCAGGAGTGAGACTGATCAGGTGCCTCAGACCCTTTTTTTGCTATGTTAAGTTATCTATGTGAATTTAGCCCTATAATGTTTATAGTGCATAGTCTTAACAGGTTTAGTTGGTTACAAGTCAGAGTTTTGGCTCTTCTTCCTTTGTTAGGGACCATCAGACTAGATCTTCCTCCGGTTTCCGATATGGGGGGAGATATTTTTGTAATTTTGGACACTCTCGATGTGGTTTTTAGAGTTCTAGCAGTAGAGGTATATACACAGTGAAATAGTTAATAGAAAAAGGCCTATATTTGTTGACCAAAAAAAAATGAAGGGTCTTTTGTAAACTAATTATTAAATTATAATATATTTAAAAAAAATTTATTTATATAAAACAAATTTTTTTATTATTTTAAAAATATTTATAAAATATAAATTAATTAATTTATATAATTTTATTTTCATAACATTTTAAAATTAAAAGATCAACTATAGTCCTACTAGCTTATTCTATCATAAGACAAATTTTCCCAAATATTCTTTACCTAAATAAAAAGATAATTTTATTTCAGGAATTGCAGAAATCGAGTAAAAAAAATTCAAAAAATCAGGTTGTTGAAGTGTTTGAATTGCATTTTTATGATAGAAATAGATTCAGCCACATCGAAAATGCTTAGAACACCTAAAATACTGAAGTTTAATGATTGTAACCCAAATTTTAAAAAATCTTTGCCAAATTTTTTCATAATCTTACCTAAATTTCTAAATTATTTTGTAAATATTTTTAAACGTACCCTTTTTTACAGGATCCCCCACCAGATTATGAAAAATAACACAAGTAGTTAATCAATCGACAGACGGGTCCACTCCAGTCTGCCGGGACTCGACTCCCTACAACGAATGGTATCTCGATCTGTAAAAATAACGCAACGAGTTATTCAATCGACAGATGGGTCCACCTCAGTCTGCCGAGACTCGACTCCCTACAACGAATGGTATCTGGATCTGTTTTTCAGTGCAGGTTTCTATTCACGATTATTAACCCGGTGTAAAAAAATATCAAATTAATAATACGAGAGTACATGTAGTAAACAATGATTAAAACTATCAAATTAAAATTCTGATGGTTTATAAAGTTTATAGTAATAATTATGATGAAACTTTAAGCTTATTGTTAAGTTAGATTTTAAATTATTATATAATAGGAGTGATTGGAAACTTCTAAAGTTATTTATATGGTTTATTTTGAAAATAGCAGTGTGTAAATGTGCTATTTCTGAAAATCTTTAAAATAAAGATTTTTTTGAGGGGAAGAAAATTTTGCTTATACTTTTAAATAAACTCTTTCTAAGATGGAAGTAATAAACTTTTTCTAAGATTGAAGTACTTGCCTTTACATGTTATTCACATAAGATTGAAGTATTTGCCTTCACATTTTGTATAAAGCTCTTACTTATAATTTTCTATTTTTAAAAGACAGACAAAGTTACACATCCCTCTTATACTTTTGTAGAAGAGTTTGGCTCAATAATAAAAAATTTAACCATAAAAATATAATATATATGTAGTTCACGTTAAAATTTAAAATATTTTATATAACATGTACAAAGAAACATGCTGCACAAACATAGATCTTAAATAGTTTATATAAATCTTCTATTGAATTTTTTTTGAAAACTATAAGGTTTAAACATGTTATTCACACATATTTTTTTATATTTCTAATTACTTTAGAGTATATTAGTATTTTTTTTTAAGTATAATAGACATTATTTTTCTATTTTTAACACATTAAAATTTAAAATATTTTATATAACATGTAAAAAAAAACATTCTGCACAAACATAGATCTTAAATAGTTTATATAAATCTTCTATTCAAATATTTTTGAAAACTAAAAGGTTTAAAAATCTTATTCACACATATTTTTTTTATACTTTTAATTACTTTATAGTATATTAAGTTTGTAGAATAAATCTCTAGACTCAATAATTCTTTTGACTCAATGAATATTAATTTTAAATATTTATTTATGTATTTTAATATCAATAATTTTTTTTTGAGATATAAATGTCAACTAGAATACACTGGCTATCAAAAAAGGGACATGGCTGCACTAAATGGAGTGATTGGTATGGTTAAATTTTTCTGAAAAGTAAGAACTCAGATGGAAGAGAGATATTTATTTGTGTTGGTTTTTGTTAAAGTACATGGTTAGAGTACCACAGTTTCATTCAGCAAAGAGAATAGGGCACAGAGTTTTGACAACAGCTACTGAGTGCAGAAAGAACATGTCTATTTCTCACATGAACAAATTTTTTTTGGTAAACATTTATGATGATGATTGGTGTGATAAAAAAAATACTATAAGTCTTTTTGAAAATAAGAAGTAACCATATTTTTGGGATGTATTTAAACCAGAATTATCTTTAAATTTTATGCTGTATTCTATATAAACCAGATATTTTTTCTCAAAAAAATAAAATATAAAAATATATTAACTTTATTTATAATTATAAATAAAAGAAATTTAAACTATAAATATTAACAAACTAAAATTTCAAATATTTATTTTTTTATTTTAATATTAAATAAAATTTATTTTAATACTAAAAAAGCATTAATAAACAATTAAGGGCCAGTTCCTATAGTCACCCAACAAATATAATTAATGAAAAAACAACTTAATACCAAGATTATATCAATTCCTGTTTAACCTAACATGCTAAGGTTGTTTGTGTTTCATATAAGTAACTCTCACACTTAATTGCTTTTCTGTTAAAAACTTACTCATAACTTGAGCATATCTATATAAACTAGTTTCAGTAAAGAAAGTAGAGAAGGTAGAAAAGCACATTCTATAAACATAAATCCAAGTAAACTTGTTTTAGTAAAGAAAAGCCTTTTTCCAAGTTGTAGTTTAAAATTTTTTATATAATAATTTAGAAATTTTAGTAAGATTATGAAAATTTAGATAAGATTTTTGAAAATTTGGGTTATATTTCTTAAATTTCAGTATTTTGTGTGGTTTTTGATGGTGCTAAATCCATTTTCACTAAAAAAAAAATTCAAACATTCCAATTATCTGATTTTTTGAAATGCAAAAAAGCTACGGTCCTAGTTATTCTGGGTTATAACTTAGTTAAACTTCAACTTCAGTGTTTTGAGTGCTCTAAGATTTTTGATAGTGCTAAATCAGTGTCCACTATCAAAAATGCAATTCAAACATTCCAACTACCTAATTTTTTAAAATGCAAAAAACTACCATCCCAACTCCTCTCATTTTCCAATGCATGATAACACGGCGAGCCTTATTTCAGCTGCCATAGGCCCATTAATGCGGCCAGGCAGCTGATGCCCGCGGTCCGATTAAAGATGTAGATTATCGTGCGGCGGACATCAGCTGCCTGGCCGCATTAATGGGCCTATGGCAGCTGAAATAAGGCTCGCCTGATAACACAATTCAACTTTTGATGCAGCAGCAGTCGGTGCCGAAGCTGATTGGATAGCGTAGACCCCATATGACCCGCACACCAGCATCGAAGCCGTAGAGAATGTGGAAAATCACATTTTCCAATGCAGGATAACACACTTCAACTTTTGACGCAGCAGCAGTCGGTGCCGAGGTTGATTGGATAGCGTACACCCCATATGACCCGCGCACCAGCATCGAAGCCGATGCTTATGCCTCATCTTTTGTACAATTCTTGATTTTATTCATGATTTTGTGCCATGTTTAATATTTAATGTCACGAAGTTTCACAATGCCAAACACCTTTGATTCCCAAACCAACCTGGGCGCGGGAGGTAGACCACACAGCCTCTTAAAAGGGTCTGGAGATTTTAGACCAAAGGGTTCTTAGCAGGGGAGGGCACCAATTTTTTTTTATCAAAAGTTCGCGTGCTCAAGGGCTATGGCAGCAGGTTGTAGGTACTGTGACGGAATTTTATGTTCCGAAATCAAATACGCGCAGGATGACTGCTATTGTGATTCAAAGAAAGATTGTGTGGAAAAAGAGGTTGTAATTTTAAAGCAAGATGATATGGAAGAAGAGGTTGCATTTTTAAGAAAATGGAGTTTTGTTCCAGGGGAGTTAACATCACCATTATTAGCTACTGGAGATTATGTTACTCTTTTTTGTAATTCAGATGGATCTCAATTTTTCGCTCACAGTTTGATTTTGGTAAAAATTTGATATTAATAATGTTTTTCAGATTAATTACATTGTTTATTTTATTTTATTTTAATATGGTTTAATTTTTGTCCAGGTAAATAGGTCAGAGGTTTTCAGAAAAATGCTTGAAGAAGTGGATCTGAAAGAAAAAGAAACCAGGGAAGTAGTTATTCAGGAAGTTGGTGGAGAAAGCCTCAAAACTTTTCTGAAATTTCTGTACACTGCCCAGGTGAGCTCTGAAGAAATGCAAGCGAATTACAGAGAGCTTGTGAATCTCGCCCATTTCTACCAAGTGAAGTTGCTCCTGGTGAAACTAGACAAATTCATTTCCAGTGAGATTGTGAAGCAGAACAACTGTGTTGAAATTTTGAAGATGACTTACTTGTATGATTTGGAGATAACAAGAGAGGCAGCTCTGAATGTTATTGTTCGTGATGTGAACGATGAGTTGTATGACGTAGCCTTTGAAGAACTGCAACTGGACCATCCATGGATGGCTCGTGATCTTTCCAAATCTCTTTATAAACGGTTGCGGACAGACGGTTGCGGGAAAAACAAGAAGGCAGTTACTTTAGTGTTTTAGTGACAGCAACTTGTTACTTTTTTGGAGTTATTTATAGATGCAACAGAATAACAATTTTTTTTTGTTGGAATTCAGTAAAAAAAATTCAAAAAATCAGGTAGTTGGAATGTTTGAATTGCGTTTTTGATAGTGGAAATGGATTCAGCACTATCAAAAATTCTTAGGGCATCCAAAATATTGTAGTTTAACAACTGTAAATAAAATTCTAATAAATCTTTGCAGAAATTTTCAGAATCTTACTGAAATTTCTGGATTATTCTGTGGCTTTTTCAGACTACGACTTTTCTTTATAGCTAATTGATTTGTTTTAAAATCAAATTTCTAGTTTTATTTTTTATTTAAATTTATATTTTTTTTTTTGTTAAATCTAAAATTTTTGTAATCCATAATATAAATAAATATTTTTCAATATATCACATCTTTAAAATTTAATAATATAATAAAATCCAATATTAAATAATTTTTAGTTCCCCTTCTTTTCCATGTCCTAATTTATTTATTCATTCATTAGGACATGGAAAGACATTTATCTTCATGTATCTTGTGATATAATAAAGTCCGAGTCAAATGGTTTTTGGTTCCCCGTCTTTTCCATGTCCTGATTTATTCTATATGGGGTTTTAAGTTCACAACTATTTTTATTTTGGGGTTGTTGGAGGTTTTAAGTTCATAACCCTCTTTTTTACTCGAGTAAATTCAATAAAAAAAATATATGTACAAGCTTTTATTTTTTTTTCAATTACTTTTATAATTATTTAATTAATAAAATATAATTTAATTTTTATGTAAATATAGTGTATACGTAATTTGATGTCTGCTACGTGGTGTTATTTTGGAAGTCCCAAATATGGACGTCGGAAGGATGCCCCACATGGCGCCCTTTAAATGGCTCAGATCTGGCCATCATATTGTTGCCACGTGGCACTTTCCAGATGACCTAGATCTAGACGTCCGATGGTTGCCACGGACGACTCAGATCTAGTCGCTTGATGGTTGACACGTGGCTCTACTTAATGTCTCCGATCTGATCGTCAGATGGCTGCCACGTGGTGAGATCTGGACAGAGCAAATATGACCATGGGATTGCTGTCACATGGTGCAATCCGGATGGCCCAGATCTATCCATGAGATGACTGCCATGTGGCAAGATACAGACAACCCAACTCTAACCATCCGATGGCTGCCACATGGTACGATTTTTTAAATCAATATTTATTTATTTATTTTTTTTCATCTTAACGTTTGAGAAAACCATGATTATTGCTAACCATATTCGAGTGTTAAACATTTTTTATATTTACTGCCATTTAAATTAAATTCTCTACGTTGACTTGTCACATTTAAATGGGAATGTGCAAAGTAAATTCCATAATTAGATTTATATCATTCCAAAATCAAATTTATATCATTTAAATAATTGACCAACATTATATTCTGACGGGCAGATAAAGAGAAGGAATACTTCCTCATAGAGGAACGATTACAATCTTTATAATAAAAGAATTAAAGGGAGAAAAAATAAAAGAATAATGTGACCAATGGGAAAGGTAAGATTAAAGAATATTATAATATAATAAAGAAAAAAAGATTATAACGAATTAAAAATAATAATTACCATAAAATTCCGTTAATATCAAAATGAGGAATATAAAGATGAGATTATAAAAAAAGAGATGTTAAGGAGGAGTTCAATTGATGTCTTTTTAATAAAAGGTAGGGCAAGGCCATGCTTAAAGGAGTTGTTTATCGAGGTTGTAGAAATTGTCTAGATAGTTAAAATTTGCTGGAATTTAGGCAATGTTTTTTTAAGAAATCTTGTCGTAGCAGTGTTTGAATCATGTTTTTTATGGTGAAAATGGATTCAACACCATCAAAAACTTCTAAGACACCCAAAATATTGAAGTTTGATAGTTATAATCTAGATTTACAAAAATATATACCGAATTTTCTTAAAATCTTACCAAAGTTTCCATTATTTTCAGGGCGAAAAAAAACAGTCTATTTAAAGACCAATTATTGAAAATTGTTTTGTTTAATAGCTAGATGATATGTTATGATATGTCATCATTGTTATGAGTTTATGTTGAAAGATGTTTTTAGTATTGATGTTTAGCGTATGTATAAGTATATTATTTTTAGTATTTAAATTTAAAATATAAATAAATGAAATAGAAGTTGTAAGTAGTTTGTTAGTTATAAATTTATAAAATGAATATATGAAAGTATAACATTATATTATGTTAATTAAAAATAATAATAATATTTATTTACTTGTTAATAATGATAATTTATTTATGTTAAATAATTATTCACTATTATCAAATAAGTTTATTTAAAAAAGACGAGTGCATACATTAATTGATTAACTCTCAAGTACAAAAAGGTTGGGAGGTGGGGGTAAGACTTCAACACCCTCTTTTTTTTCAAAAGTAGCATTTCCCTTTGTAGGTGAGAAAATTGCTATAGTATTGTTACTAGTTCCCATGTTGCATCTTTTTTGTGTAGATCTTTTCATTAGGTTAATACTTTGTGGATCACAGATTGACATAAGTGATGCTCTTTGGTATCAAACACTATTTTTGGTGGGATCCAAATTCTACCTTTTTCTTCAAGCTTTCATTTGTTGGTTCGCAACTTGTGGCTCGATCCTACCATCTTTCTCAAAGAAGACATGAAACACTAGATGAATCTTAGAGCCAGTTTGGAAGAACCATCGCGTAGGTCACTCATCCAATGCATTGGATGATCTTATTAAGGTCCATAAATTTGTTGCTAGTATTTAGTGGATTTTATTTTCAATTAATGTTTTATTATAAGGTTGAAGATTAAGAAACCATGATCCCCTTTTGCAAAATGACACTTCAATGACATTGATCAACTTGTTGTTTCATACTTGTTTTGATGTATGTGAAGAATGAATTCTTTGATGTGAAGTGTGTTATCCAATGCATGAACCTTAGAGGCATCTAATAAATAGGGATTCATTACTTTACAAGGGGTGGCCATTGTATTCATTTGTGCGGTTTTTAAAATTGAAACATCAAAAATGAGTTTTTAAGAGCTTGTTGACCACTTTTTTTTAACTATATGTTCAGGGATGATGCACAATGCTCATATGTAGTGGGCTAACTTGAAGTTTAAAAATCCACTGCCTAATTTTCCAATGAATATGGGGGCTTGATCTATGACAAAGGAAGTGGGCATGCCACGTGACTCAAAAGTATGATCCATGAAGACTTGGGACACTGAGAATGATTTGAGATGTACAAGGAATTAAATGCAAGTCAAAAAAGGAAATGAGCACGGAGAGAGAAATATAATAGAAAGCATAGTAGTATAGTGAAAATTGAACTTCTATTAATAAATGAAATAATAGAATACTGTAGAACACAAACTAGCCAGAATGGTGGTAGCCATTTCTTAAGAAAGAGAGATGGTTGCTACATGCATTTGCAAAACCTACTACATAAGGCCCAAAAATTGGTTTTTTAACATGAAGAAAGAACTCTAAAGGTGACAAATCCTTTACTTAGAATATGAAATTCCAAAAGGTCTGTGGGCCCTGTTGTAACATTTTATAGTTTGATAATTTAGCATAAGTATTTAAATAATTTTTAAAATGTTAAGGTAGGATATGGATGCAAAAGAAAAAAAAAGTTTAAAAAATGTTAGGAAAATTATTATGTTTTATAGACATCCATATCAATAAAATGATAGGTCTTAGCTACCCTAAATAAAGAAGGCAAATTAAAATAAATTGTTAGGGAAGAAAAAAGAAAAAGGAAAGATTCATTGTGTTTTAAAAATTCGATTGGCTGCTAGTCTAAATGCGCCCACAAAAAATAGAGATTTATGTGGTTTAAATATCAATTACTAAACTCATATCCTAAGTTTTAAACCATATTATCACACCCTCTCCATATTTCCCATCTCATTTCATTTCCCTTAATCATATGTCCCTAAAGCATATCCTGATATTTATTCCCTTTATTTACATTCCCTTCATACACTCCTGATATTTTATTTAATAAAACCGACCCCACCATCCACATTAGCACATCTACCATTCTCGCACATTCTGATATATCCGACGATCATCTTTACACCTGTCAGCATCCAACGTCCCTCATGGCCTTTCGGCCCCCCTCCGCCATCCGAACCTTATCACCCGGGGGGGGGGTCCGAAAAGAATTGTATTCCGAAAATCGCCTACTTATACGTGTCAACTCCACATGATTTCGGAACCCCTAGGCACAAAACCATAAACCATCTTGCGCCCCCTCTGTAAGTTGTTTCCCGTATACAACTTACCTTTGATGATCATTGCACACCGCTCCTCTGCTGCCACCTCATTAGTCGTTAACCACTTAAATCCCTTCCTTCCATATTTTCGTTATGAATCTAATCACCTATCCGTTAACCCGCACCATTAATAGAAACTAGTTTTTTCACTATTAAACCTTCTAAATCCCTATGCAAACTCCTTTTTTTGATTATAGGTTATAATTCTTCAGTGTTTGCAGGTTTTCTACTGATCCAGAGACGCTACAATTGTGTGAGAAATTCATGATCATATCATCTTGCATTCCCTTCCCCATTCTTGCTCACATAAATCTCTTTTTTTTCACAGAACCTTCTTTCTTCCCTCTGTTGAAAATCAATTCCACGATCAGTTATAGCCATTATGCCTCCCAAGGATAAAGAACCCATGATCAGTTGTAGCCATTATGCCTCCCAAGGATAAAGAACCCGAGGAAAACATCAATCCTCTGATTTTCCTCCCTCTAGACCTTCATCCCTATGGTTGACAGAGATTACAAAATCTATGAAACACACTTTGATATTGATATTCTCGAGATGTACTGTTGGCTATAAGACAAATGGATTGAGAAATCCAATGAAATCTAGCTTTGGGAGTCAAACTGTTACACCATTTTTTGGTCATCTAACCTATTATCATTATATAGACCCAAGTACATCATGTAAGACCAATTTTACTCTAAGTAAAATTGCTTTCACTATGAAAATAACTTAATAAATCACCTTTATTAAGTTTTTTATGGTCTAAACAGGAAACCCCATAAGGAAATATTAAATAGATATACATTTGTTTGATTTTCCTCAAGAAATAATTAGTTAAACAGTAGTTTAATTAATATTTTTGGTTATATTAAACCCAAAACAAGGAAATTAATTAGATAAATTATTATTTATCTTATTATTTTCTAAGAATAATTGTTTAAATCTTATTTAAATAATATTCTTCACTAAATATGACTAATTCACCCTTAAATAATTAAATAAATAATTATTTGTTTGATTATTACTCAACCATATCCTTAAAATGATAAATAAATCATTTATTTATTTATTATTACTTAATCACATCCTTAAAATGATAAATAAATCATTTATTTATTTATTATTTACAAATAAGGGGATTTGACTCGAGTCAAATTCCTTTTCCCTCCAACAAATATAATAAAATATTCCATAAAATTTGGATCTTGATTTGGTTAATAATATTTTAATTATGCACCAATATCTAGACTAACTCAATATTTTGTTATAAATAGAAGGGTTTTCCCATTCATTTGTCACCTTTTTTTGCTTAAAGATCTCTCTGGATCTCAACTCTTGGTCTGGCTATTGATCCATTATCATAGCCATATTTTTCCATTTTTGTCTGGGTTTTCTACACCATCAAGAGAGAGGAATTCTAAATCTGAAGTGCTAAGGACTTACAAGAACCCATCCCATTGAGGAGAACAAGGAACACCCTCTTGTGTTTTCCTCCCAGGGGCCCTTAATATAAAATTTCATTGGATATATTCTTGTCTTGTCTATTGGATCTATGGAGTAAATATTATTTTTCTACTATTTAATTTCTTCTAATTGCATATCTGAAGATATTAGCAGTCATTTTTGCTGTTAGGGTTGTTTGTTATGCACAACTAAAGTGGTATTTTTTTGTACACTTCGAATCAAGATTCATACTAACAACAGGCGACTCCACACGGGTTTACCATTACGATCGTTGTTGTTTTTCTGATCCTTGCATATCCAACTACTTCAAACCCTAGGATTTCTCTTTAGCCCCTTGTTTTTCTTATTCTTGATGTTTTTTTTAACCCATAAAACCCTAAAACGATAAAAATTCTAACTTCTACGTGTTTTCGGACCCATTGCACAGGTGACAGACATCAGCCGCAGCTGAGACGACAAATTTTTCTGAAACCTACCGTCGAGAGTGCCGGAAGTGTAGGTCACACTTTTCTACCCAAAACCTGTGACCTGGACCTCCAGGGCGCACTTTACAGCCCAAAAAGTGCGACCTCTGCTGAAAACAGGCCAAAAATTGCGACCTGGACTTTCTGCAGGGATTTTTCTGAAAGTTTTTTAGGTTTTACTGAGCCTCTGTTAAGGGTTGTCTGACCTCCGTCTCCACCCATTTTGGACCTGTACTTGTTTTGTTTAGCTCAACTAAGTGGGAACCTAGCCCCTTAGGGCTTCAATACCCTCCACTTTTTGCGGAAGAGTGTTTGCTGTTGCAGGTTGTCTGAAATTTCAAAGTCTTCAGCCATTTTTTCAGATCTGATACCTCATCTTCAGATCCACTTCAGATCGGCTTGTTATCCATCCAAATCACCTCATCTAGCTTTGTTTGGGTTTGCCTTTAGGATGCACTCCGCTTCCCTGTTGGAGATAGCCTTTCGCCACCTATTTTTACAACAATTTTCCTCTGATTTGTTGTTGTTTTCTGCACCACTTTCCAGTAGATTTTGTCTTTTAGATCTCTGTCCCTCTTGAACCTAGATCTATTAGCCTTTTTTAGTGTGTTTAAATTAGTTTTTTACTCACCTATAGACTAGTTGTTGAGAGACCCGCCTCCTTGGGTTTAGATTGATACATTATTAGCTGTTTATTTTCTGTTTTGCAGGCCTATATACTGACATTTGCAGGTTTATTTATAGCTACACAACACACTTTTTATTTTTCTCTACAAACATTTGGGTTTAAAAAATTAAAATTTACACACTTTTACACACACACCCTAAGTGAAAAAGGGCTTGGTTAACACCGCCAAGAAAAGACTCTAAAACATTGAAATCATTTGATCCTGCACCTCTTTGCCCTTGTTTCGACATTGTAATCACTTGATCCTGCACCTTCCTGTAATTGTTGGTCTCTTTTTCCCTTGCACGGTGTTTGTGTCGTCACCATTGCGCCACCAAGGCATTTATCTCGGAGACTTCTTGGCCTTCATCCTAAGTTTTCAGTTGGAAGACTTACTCCTCCGCGTAGGGTTTGAGTTAGTCCTCCCCCGAGTCTGCACACCAACTCTTCTTCTGGTCCTTTGGGTTCTCCTTCCGCCTTCGGTTCTCCTCCTAACACCTTCACCATGTCTGGTGCAGGACCCGCTGGTGGTGGTAACCCCGACCCTTAGGCTGGGAATACCACTAGTGGGACCGCAACGAACACTATCCCGGCTGCACCCTTGCTCCCTTTCATGGCAGGCCTCAGCCTCCCCAATTTTGACCAGTTGATAAACGACCCTATACACCATGACACTAGTTGGCCTGCTATGCCAACAAATCTCCCTTTAGACATCCCAAAGTTTGAAGGTCTTGCTGGAGAAGATCCTTCAAATCATATTCGATCTTTCCACATGTGGTGTTTGTCTAATTCCATTACCGATGACTCTGTTCGTCTTCAGTTGTTCTAACGAACGCTTATAGGTGAAGCTTCTAAGTGGTATGTTGATCAGGCTTCTTCCTCTCATACCACCTTTGTGACTCTGGCCCGAGCTTTTTTGTCTTATTTCCAGCTTCCCTTTGTTACGTCACTAGTACCAAGCTCTTGACCTCTTTCCGTCAATCATCCCCGACCCGCCTATCCGAACATGTTCAGGAATGGCGGAGAAGAAGGAGCCTATGTCGAGCCCCTCCCTTCAAAGACTGTGTCTACATGGAATGGTTCCTTAGGACTCTCTTCCCACCTATCGGAAAAGACGTCGCATCGCACTTTCCTTAAACCAAAGAAGTCGCTCTCCAAATTGCATTAAAATATGACCTGATCTATGCTCAGTCGGGTTATGTTTATACCGTTCTACCTGATCTTCCCAGACCTGGTGGTGCCAATGCACCAGGGGCATCTCATGCCACTGACGGTATCTTTGGAGCTCTCTTTAATCTGTATGCTCAACCTCCCATGGGCTATGGTTTCTCTCAGGGCGGGGCCAACACCTCTGACACTTTTCCCCCTCCCGGTAGCACGTATCCAGGATATGGCATGCCTCCTCCTTTTGCCCAACCTCCTATTTACCACACTGCTACCCAACCTCCTTATTATCTGTATTCACAGCCTAGTGCTCCAGCTCCTCTAGCATTATCACCTCCTCCTCCCTTGCCTTCTCAACCCCCACAACAGCAACCACCACCCCCTCCAGGGCAGGTGTACGCACAGCGGGGCACGACTAATCCTCCTCCCTCAAAAAGGAAGAGGAAAGGCAATCAAAATCAAGCTGCCTTTGGTAATCATGGACCTAATCAAGGTAATGATCCTAACACTACAAACCAACAACAAGGCACTCAGCCCAAGCAGGACAGGCCTCTTCGTACAAACAAGCCTTGTTCGTGTTGTGGTGTTTATGGTCATTATATGCATGATTTTCCCCTTCTACCACAGATGCGACAGCTATGGGAGTCTCAAGCAACATGGAGAGGATAGAAAGCCATTCCTTCCATTCCTCCCAGTCCTGCACCTAGTCAACCGGCTGTGCTTACGATCCTTTCCCTCAGTAGGGATTTGTGGCTACCCAACCACCTGAAGGACAGGTGGCCACTCAACCTCTTCCATCTGGTTCCCCCGATTACCATATTTTCATGATGTCCTCTGATCAGCCTTCTGAACCTTCTTCTCCTGGCCCTTTACCTTCAGCTGGTACTCATGGGCACCTTTATCCTCCTGGAATGGTTCCTCCAGGCCTCAACCATCTTGGAGCCGTCCCGCCTAGTCATTACCCCTCTGGTCAGATACTGTTCCTAGCTCCCCCACCAGGAGTGTACACTGTACCTGTTATGGCCACCCTGTCTCTTCCTAACCTGACTCTTGGGATTCCTGTCTGGTACCTAGATCCTCTAGCCGCCACCCTTCCCGGTCAGCCTAAACCTTATCTTTCTTTGACCCCGATTCAACCAGTCCCTATGACGTCTCCCGCTGCAACAGTGCCTAATTCACCTCAACAGGAACCACCTCCCATTGCGACCGCTTCAGGTAAGAAGGGAAAAGCTCACAAGAGGGCATCAAAGGACAAGGCCACCCAGAAAAACCCTGCCCCTTCTCGGCCTCCACAACATACCATCCAGTGTGTTTTGTGTGATGTTGTCGGCCACACCACCCATACTTGTCTGGAGTTGCCTCACCTCAGGTCCATGGTCAACGAGACGTTTCCAGAATCTGATATCCCAGAGGTATATTTCACTATACTCGATTCAATCCTGAAACTCAAACCATTGCGCACAAATCACCCTTGTGCTTTGTGTGATTTCCATGGCAACTACACTCACTTTTTCCCTCACCTCGAAGAGTATCGTTCCTCTTTAGAAGCCTTACGCCAATTCGAGGCCGAGCGCAACGAGTCAACTGCTCCCTTATTCTCGCATCTTGCTTCGGCAACACCAGAAGGCACAGATGCTCCCATTCGCATTCCCCCTTATGATGTCGAGATCACGGGTCCTTGGTCAGAAGTCCCCGATGAAACCTCCCCTGATGTTTTGCCTGGCCTCCCCTCGGAACCCTCCCTAGTCTCAACATTGGGAGATCCTCTGTCTGCTTCCTCATTTGTCACCCCTTGTGACGATGCGCATACAAACCTCTCCTCTCATGATGAGGAGAAAGGTCACTTCGCCACGTTAGGTGGTATTTCTTCCATCAGTCACCCCAACTTCTATTACGATGATGAAATTATGGAAGTAGCCACCACTCCTGACTTTCTCTATTCCCCCTTACATCGAACTCATGCATTCAAATCAAATGCACCTTGTGGCCATTACATTGACACCCAATGTTTGGGTAAGGGGGGCACCCATATTGGAGAGACCAGGGGAAGCAGTTCTCCACCACTCTCCTAGTGAATCTAGTCGTGACGACTCTAGTCCCATTATTCTTCCACATTTAGAAGAACCTCTAGAGTCCCATATCACTTCAAGATCACTCTAGGGATGATACCCCTCATTATTCCTTCATATTTCATCAACAACCCAGTCTCATAGACATTGTGGTTGAGCAACCTATGGGTTTTCTGGGAAAACATCAGCTCATTATCCCAACTCCTAGCTTTGGGATAGTGATGCAGGGTCATTAGGCCCAAGACACTTTTTGTACATAAATAAACCTAAGGGGGGTCTCATTTTTAGTTTCCCCATGTAAATATTCATAGTTGAGTTATTGTAGTTAATTAGAAGGGAAAATATTATAACTGCCCGAATGATTGATGGGCACCTGAAGAGATAGCCAGTTTCAGAAGTTAGGCTAGCTTTAGGAGTCCAAGAGTCATCAAGGAAGTGAATCGATTGATTTCCAATATGTATAAAAATAAACCTCTGTGATAGAGTTGGGGGACCTGCATGGACCTACACATACACTTGCCTATACCTGCAGAGAGCTGCATAGGGGAAGAAGGCCATCAGATTGAAGATTTGGCCAGCCAGGGGTTGTAATTCAATCCATTGTGTAAATAAGAAATGTTTCAGTATATTTGTGCCTTGTGGATTTAATTTATGTGTGAATGCATATCTGCTTTGCTTGAATAAGTCATGTGTGAACACATGCATGCATCCTGGTGGAGGATAATCAAATCCGTGATAATTAAGAACCCCGTGATGGGATTAATGGGGCTCTGTGTACAGTTAGCGGAATCGATGTAAATACTGTCGACACGGTTGATAGGGGAGTGATAGAGCCATGAGTGTATGCCACAATAGAGGCATGGATTTAATCCACGCATAACGATAGTGGTGTTCATTGGACGAGCACTATAGAACGAGGAGCGAAGGCGCATTTGAACTACGTTAAATTGAATAGGTGGAACCTGGCGTGAAGAAGGAGCGGAACCTTGTGGAGGAACAGTAAGGGCGGTTTCTAGTTTCCATCGCACCACCTTTGCACGGTGAGCGGTATTTGAGGAGGGGGGAGCGATTCCATAGATTAATCGACGCGTGTCCCCGAGCGAAATAGCAAAACCACCCTCCACTGCGCGCCATCGCATGTTATTGTTCGCGTAAGTTATCCGAGCGATACCCGTTCGATCAGATGAGGCGGCGCGACGTGATAACAACCGTTGGATAGAAAAGGCCGTAGGCACTAGGGCCCAGTTCTAGAATTATATTGATCGGAACCTTTTAAACTAAGGTTTGTGGGGTTGGTTAAATATGCGAAGGGGACGGACCATGAAAAATATGTGGGTTAACCATATTGTGATGGTTTAATAATTGAACGGAGGTCGTGACTATTAGTGATATATCATTATACGCGGGTAGGGTGACTTCGCTTAATATGTGCACCTGCCAAGGATTATATGTCAAGGTTAATCATATATATATTTGGCGGTCAATCCTTACGGATGTTGGGTTATTTGTATGAACGAATTGCATATATTAAAGACATTGAGATATTACAGTGCGCATGTAAAGAGACGGTAGTATTATGGTTTGAACCATAGAATAGAGACGACACCTCCGCCAACAGAATCATGAGAAGATGGACCATTGGGTTGTAGTTATGAAGGAATGTGGAATTAATATCTCAATTCTCCGAATTGAGATATTAAAATAACCCAGACTTATTTGTTTGAATTTGCCAATGTAGAATAAGGGAAGTGTGAGATTTCCCGGATGTGAAGTTGATTGGCATGAGAAATATTGGATGCATTTACACACAGACTGAGGTTGGGACCAAGGTAAACCGGGGCTATGGGTGGGCCACGCTGTCAAGTGGTATCAGAGCCAGAATTTAGTTAGCTCATTGAAAAGTTTGTTTTGGAAATGCACATATACTGAACATGAAAGAAAAGTTGAAGTTTAAATCTGGTTAACAGAAAATTGCAGATTTGATTTGATATGCAGTGAAAGTTGATAACTCAGATTTACAGAATCTAGAGTTGAAGACAGAGTGTCTTGAAGATTGCAAAAGGTAGATGCAGTGCAGGTGAAAAGAAAAGAAAAGAAGCAAGATCAGTCAGGGATCTTGAGAGGTAAGATGATGAGCCTTATTTGAACTCTGGTTGGAAGGATTTGTTTGCAGAATACAGGGTGCAAGCAATTGAGGAAGAAATCTCAGCAAGAAGAAGATCACAAGCTTTGAGAGCAGTGATAGAAGAGTCCAGCAAGGGATTCTGAGTGCAGAAAGAGTGTGGCAGAACCTGAAATAATTCCCAACTGAGGTTGGATGAAAGAAGAAAGGGGGTGTTCTTGAGAAAGTTGCAGAGTGAAGCCTAGAGAGTAGAGAGAGTGCTTAGAAGGTTCCTGAGAGAGGGGACCAGTACTTGCCAAAAGCCAGAGCTCAGGAGAGAAGCTTGGTGAGGTAAGTTGCAACAAGAGAGCTTGCTGTTGTAGAGGCTTAGTGCAGCTTGTGAGTGAAGAACTCCTAGAGAAGAGAATGGCTATTGAGAGCCATAGCAGGGATTGCAGTGATTGCAGAGGTTCTGAAAGAGGCCACAGCATCAGAGTGTGGGAAGATGCCAAAGCAAATGGCACGAGGAAGAGACTCACGGATGAAGAATATTGGAAAGAATTTGCTGAGATCAAGGAAGAGTTCAATGAACTGAAGAGAAGGATAGAAGAAAGCCAGAGAGTTGGTTGGCTCATGATGAAGAAGATAAAGTGGCAGAGGCTACAAAGGAAGAAGGAGCAGATGATGAATGCTTGGAAGAAGAAATAAATACTTAGAGTGATTGAGTATTTGGAGAAGGACTTGGAGACTGAAGCTTCAAGTGGGACCAAGGGGTCTAAGAGCCTTACATCTGACATATTTTGTATGTTTGCAGGAACAACAGGTGAGAAAGAACAAACTGCTGATGTTGTCACTGAGGAAGAAAATGGAGCAGCTACATGTTTTGAGGATGTCCATGCACAGTTGGAGAAAGATTCTGCTTTCCAACATATTGGAAGCAGAAGAGATTTAGTTTGTGATATTGGCCAGAAGCTGGAGGTTGAACAACTTGAGGACTCTGAAGAAGAGGCCATTGAAGAATCTCTGGAGAATATAGAAGACTTGGAACAGCAGAAATATTGGGTGATCAAATCACCAATTGAGACCATGAGGTCTTATGTTTTTGCGTCTGATGAGTTGCGTGTGAATGCAGGTGTTAATGAAGACAGTTCATATGGTGAAACTGTGACAGATGAAGTTGACTATTGCCAAGTAAAGTATGATGAGTATCTTTCAGATGAAGAACATATTGAAATACTGCAGCAGAGGGAATTCATTAATTCCTTATTTGGTAGAAGAGATTGTTTCAATGGGGTTGATGATGAGTTTGTCATTAATGCTGATAATGACAGGCTACTTTTGTTAAATGGCCATGTGGAGAATGATGGATAGGTAGCTGGAGTCTTTGCAGAGATGGGAAATCAAGATTTTATTTTGATGAAGACTGAGGAGATAGTGACAGCAGAAGATAATGAAGATGTTGAAGATGTTCTCTTGGAGGAGATGCCAAGATTGTGGCATGAGCAGAGGACAGAACCACAGAGAGAAGGTGTTCAGATGGTAAGGACAGAGATGAATGGGAAGAGGAAAGTTCATTTTTATGAGCTGGAGCAAGGAGACATCCTTGAAGAGGATCGTGCAAAAGGGAGACTAGCTGATGGTCTCAAGAAATGTTTGAAGAATTTGAATCAACATTCTGATGTGTTGATTGAGAAGAAGAGATAGTTGGGACAGCATATTGAGGTGCTGGCAGAGTAGAGAAAGGCTCTGAGGCCTTGCGATTTTGATGCTAACAAATGTTTGATGAATGCAGATCCTATTGATGACGGAGATAAGTTGACAGCATGGGGCAGTCAATCGACAAAGAAGGAGAATTCTGTGGAAGACTTTAAACCATGGAATGGAGAAATTGGGCTACTAGAGAGTATGTTGAATTAGCAGGATTCCATACAAGAGAGAAGACCTCAATTTCATAATTGGGGGTTGCAGAATGTGAAGACACAATGGGATGAAGATAGAAAAGAATTGCTGATTGAATCATCAGTTGGGACCATTGGGTCTTGGGGTTTTGGAACTGATGAAGTGGCTATGTTGACAGGAAAAGCAGAAGACAATCCATCACTTGGAGTTGTCTTAGAAGAAGAAGAGCTGTTGCAGAATAAGGATGAGCAGCTGAATGAAGATGAGACAGCCATGTCTCATATGCAGGAAATTGTTGCTACTGATATCAAGGAAGAATTGGCTTGTTTGAATAGCCCAGAGAAGATTGAAGAAGTTGTATGGCAGACTATTGGGGCTGCTACAGCAGTGGAGAACTAGAGTTTCACTCTGACAGAAGAGGAAGATACAGTGGCTAGAGAACTTGATTTGATTGATGGAGTCAATCAAGAAGAAGGAAGGCAATTGCGGAAGATTTCCGAGGCAGAAGAAGAAGATGCTGAACCTGAGTTGCAGCATGGAGAAGATTTGTTTGGCCAAAGGAGATGGCGAGAATGTTTGCTGAAGATATTCAGAAAAGAAGGTGAAATGCCAGAGCAACAGCTTGGAGTGTTGCTGGAGAGAGGGCTGAAGCAACAAGCTGAAGTGTTACCAGCAGAGGAGCAAAATTTTTACTGTTGCAGAGAGGGTACTGATGGTTGGGTGGCAGCTAGGGTAGCTTGGGCAGTAGTAAGAACTGAAGAAATGAGAATGTAGCAAACAGAAGTAAGTGTCCAACAGTCAGAGGAAAGGTTAGACAGAGGAATTGAATTGACAAGGAAACTGATGCAGAAGATGCCTCAGAAAAGGACAGCAGCAAGAAAGCTGAGAATCAACAGCAGCAAGAGGAAGACAGTCATAGACTATGAGGGCATAGCAAGTGCGAAGATGCAGACCAAGACATGGAAGCCAAAAGGAATGCGAAAGAAGAATGCTACAACAAATAACCAGTTGTAGAACAAAGTATGGGATCTAGGCAGAAAAAAAAATAAAGCACATGATCAGGAGATCATGAATCATTTAAACCTGGGGAGTCTGATGCAGGGGCATTAGGCCCAAGACACTTTTTGTACATAAATAAACCTAAGGGGGGTCTCATGTTTTGTTTCCCCATGTAAATATTCATAGTTAAGTTATTTTACTTAATTAGAAGGGAAAATATTGTAACTTCCCGAATGATTGATGGGCGCCTGAAGAGATAGCCAGTTTCAGAAGTTAGGCTACCTTTAGGAGTCCAAGAGTCATCAAGGAAGTGAATCGATTGATTTCCAATATGTATAAAAATAAACCTCTGTGACAGAGTCGAGGGACCTGCACGTACCTGCACATAGACTTGCCTATACCTGCAGAGAGCTGCATAGGGGAAGAAGGCCATCAGATTGAAGATCTGGCCAGCCAGGGGTTGTAATTCAATCCATTGTGTAAATAAGAAATGTTTCAGTATATTTGTGCCTTGTGGATTTAATTTATGTGTGAATGCATATCTGCTTTGCTTGAATAAGTCCTGTGTGAACACATGCATGCATCCTGGTGGAGGATAATCGAATCCGTGATAATTAAGAACCCCGTGATGGGATTAATGGGGCTCTGTGTACAGTTAGCGGAATCGATGTAAATAATGTCGACACGGTCGATAAGGGAGTGATAGAGCCATGAGTGTATGCCACAACAGAGGCATGGATTTAATCCACGCATAACGATAGTGGTGTTCATCAGACGAGCACTGTATAACGAGGGGCGAAGGCTCATTTGAACTACGTTAAATTGAATAGGCAGAACCTGGCATGAAGAAGGAGCGGAACCTTGCGGAGGAACAGTAAGGGTGGTTTCTGGTTTCCATCGCACCACCTTTGCATGGTGAGCGGTATTTTAGGAGGGGGGAGCGATTCCATAGATTAATCGACACGTGTCCCCGAGAAAAATAGCAAAACCACCCTCCACTGCGCACCATCGCGCGTTATTGTTCGCGCAAGTTATCCGAGCGATACCCGTCCGATCAGATGAAGTGGCGCGATGTGATAACAACCGTCAGATAGAAAAGGCCGTAGGCACTGGGGCCCAGTTCTAGAATTATATTGATCGGAACCTTTTAAACTAAGGTTTGCGGGGTTGGTTAAATATGCGAAGGGGACGGACCATGAAAAATATGTGGGTTAACCATATTGTGATGGTTTAATAATTGAACGGAGGTCATGACTATATAGTGATATAGCATGATACGCGGGTAGGGTGACTTCGCTTAATATGTGCACCTGCCGAGGATTATATGTCAAGGTTAATCATATATATATTTGGTGGTCAATCCTTACGGATGTTGGGTTATTTGTATGAATGAATTGCATATATTAAAGACATTGAGATATTACAGTGCGCATGTAAAGAGACGGTAGTATTATGGTTTGAACAATAGAATAGAGACGACACCTCCGCCAGCAGAATCATGAGAAGATGGACCATTGGGTTGTAGCTATGAAGGAATGTGGAATTAATATCTCAATTCTTCGAATTGAGATATTGAGATATTAAAATAAACCAGACTTATTTGTTTGAATTTTCCAATGTAGAATAAGGGAAGTGTGAGATTTCCCGGATGTGAAGTTGATTGGCATGAGAAATATTGGATGCATTTACACACAGACTGAGGTTGGGACCAAGGTAAACCAGGGCTATGGGTGGGCCCCGCTGTCAGATAGTAACATCATGTATGCCAATCTAGAAACTTAAAGTCCATTTTATTCATATATGCAGTACCAAAAGCGATCAGTAATCAGCTATTTCCTTTCTCCAACTACATAACCATATCGAAAACAAGTGGCACACCACATCATTAAAATGTGTTTAGATTCCCCTTTTTCTAAATAAATTTTGGCATGTCCACAACATGCTTGGGGGAACCTATGCCCCTCAACCATACAAATCCCAGATATCAGCCAAAAAACAACACTGAAAACCCCTTTCTCTGATAGGTCGCATTTTCCAGGTCTTTTCCTGGGACAGGTCGTAGTTTTCTGTCTAGTACCTGATACCTGGGACGCAGAACAAACCCCAAAAAATGTGTCCTAGCCTGTTCATGAGCTCTGGGTACCTAAAATGAACTTTCAACCCAATGACATAAAAGAGTAAGATTAGACATCTTACCTCCAACTGATAGATCTCAAATTCCAATGGTTGGTTCATCTGCTACAACCGCCGCAAGATTTAAGGCCTCTTCTCCTCACGACATTCACCACAGCTCCACCGACAGATGAGTGAATCTGTAAGGAAAATGCCTTATTAAAAGAAAACCGTTGATTTTTCTTTCGCTTACTGTAACCAAAACTGTAGCTCAGTTTGACGAACCATCTATACCATTGGAAAGATCCCACCAAGCCCTAAAATGGGTATCTATTAACTTTCTGTGATTTGATACTTCACCAGGACACATTTTTTCCAAGAAGTGCCACTTCACCCTTCCTCAAAATCAAATTTCTTCACTTGCAACACTCGTACCAGGGGCACCATGTTGCCTCCATACTTGTCCACGCTCGTGTCGACTTTCGTCGTGAGTTACCATCTTGTACTCATGCTGTTACAGTCCCCATTGGACCCTTTTTTATGTGTGGTAGCACCATCAAGTCACCCTTGCTTAGAGCATCCGAGTTGAGTCATCATTGCTTTCATGGAGTCTATCCCGAGTCCCTTCGCATCCCTCCATAGTCCTCCATCCTTCATTACTTGGTCCCTCTCTCGTGTCGCACATTATGGTCTTCAGTCCCACTATCCCTCATGATATTGTGTCCGTCGCTGCCAGGTCATCCATGCCATTTATGCTCTAACAAGGGAAATCATCCGTTCGCTACTCAGTCCCCCCCCCCCAATTTCATCATCATCATTGGTGTCAGTCTGTCAGTCACTGTACTATTTTCTCTCGTGCCTTAGTTGAGGATCCCTTATTGCCTCACCTATGGCAGACCTCCTTTTGTCAACATCAGCTGATTCATTCCAGAAGACAGGTCTAGAGGGCGGTGTACCTTGGTTCCAGCTTCCACTCTTGTTCAGTGCCCCGAATTAGGAAAAGGGACTCCTTATTTCCCTTTGACTTGATTGGTTCTCAGCTCCAGCTCCTTTCAGCATGATCGAGATCCGTATACTTGATGGTTCAGCGATGCAGTAGCTGACATCGATGATTCCTTGGTGTGTGTGAGATGTCGCAACCCTCATGAGGGGGTGGACCTATAGGTAGCCCCCCACACACTCAGATGACCTCTTCATTACAACCTTCGATGTGGCTCCATACATTTGATGATATCGGCCTCAGCTGCTTGTAGCGCCTTTTCATTTGCATGTATCAGTCAGATTATTAGAGCCCTTTCCTATTTTCAGGGGCATATGGGTTGCATTTATATCTCATGTACTTATATATCATTGTACAAGTCCTGGCTGTTACCCAGGCACAATATGTATGTGGGATTCATTGTTATGTCATTCATCTGGCTCATGTTTATGCCAGCATATGATTTATTATTGCGTTCCGTGGTTTTTCAGACACCTTATTGTTTGTACTATTTCCTCGGCGGGCATAGGTATGCCTCCCCCGTTGCCTATAGCAGGTACTCACTCATTAAAAAGACTTGTCGCACCTGCAAGTCACCTCCTCAGGGTCTAGGTCTTTCAGCAATTTGGTTTACCTTATACTTCTCTCTCTTTGAATTCCCCTTTGATGTCTAGTGATTGAGTTCTTACAACGTACTTCGGTCATACGATTAGCTCCTAACGCTCGCATGCTGGGGGGAAATCTGTTACACCATTTTTTGGTCATCTAACCTATTATCATTAGATGGACCCAAGTACATCATGTAAGACCAATTTTACTCCAAGTAAAATTGCTTTCACTATGAAAATAACTTAATAAATCACCTTTATTAAGTTGTTTATGGTCAAAACATGAAACCCCATAAGGAAATATTAAATAAATATACTTTTGTTTGATTTTCCTCAAGAAATAATTAGTTAAACAATAGTTTAATTAATATTTCTGGTTATATTTAACCCAAAACAAGGAAATTAATTAGAGAAATCATTATTTATCTTATTATTTTCTAAGAATAATTGTTTAAATCTTATTTAAATAACATTCTTCGTTAAATATGACTAATTCACCCTTAAATAATTAAATAAATCATTATTTATTTGATTATTACTCAACCATATCCTTAGAATGATAAATAAATCATTTATTTGTTTATTATTACTTAATCACATCCTTAAAATGATAAATAAATCATTTATTTATTTATTTATTATTTACAAATAAGGGGATTTTACTCAAGTCAAATTCCTTTTCCCTCCAACAAATATGATAAAATATTCCATAAAAGTTGGATCTAGATTTGGTTAATAATATTTTAATTATGCACCAATCTCTAGACTAACTCAATATTTTGTTATAAATAGAAGGGTTTTCCCATTCATTTGTCACCTTTTGTTGCCTAAAGATCACTCTAGATCTCAACTCTTGGTCTGGCTATTGATCCATTATCATAGCCATATTTTTCCATTTTTGTCTGGGTTTTCTACACCATCAAGAGAGAGGAATTCTAAATATGAAGTGCTGAGGACTTACAAGAACCCATCCCATTGAGGAGAACAGGGAACACCCTCTTGTGTTTTCCTCCCAGGCACCCTTAATATAAAATTTCATTGGATATATTCTTGTCTTGTCTATTGGATCTATGGAGTAAATCTTATTTTTATACTATTTAATGTCTTCTAATGCATAGATCTAGATTTTTGCAGCATTTGTCTTGATCATCTAATTGCAGATCTGAAGATATTAGCAATAATTTTTGCTGTTAGGGCTATTTTTTATGCATAACTAAAGTGGTATTTTTTCGTACACTTCGAATCAAGATTCATACTAACACAAACCTTCCCCATTTTATCTTTCCTCCTACTCATAGTGCTTCCGATTTCATCAGGAAATTTCATGCTTCCTATTTGCCAAGCCATAGAGTCATAGTCAATTCCAATGGTCAAGTTTTGTTTACCATAACCCCTCATGCCATTGAACAAATGATGTTAGCTCCCACAGTCGATAATGGTACTCCATTATCTCATGAAGCTTTGGTTGAAATATATCAAAGATTAGACCTTGTTAAGAGAACCCAAACCTTAGAACTATTCCTAGCACAAGATGTTGCATTTCTTAAAGTGAATCCTCCTTATCCTTCATCCCTATTCCCTGAGATAACCAAGCATATGACTATTGTCCTATCTTACCTACTTGGAAACTACTCTGATCAATACATAGATGAGGCCATTATAGGATTTCTATCAATCTTTTCCAATGATGCCAAGCCTTCCATAATGTTCAATTTCAGTCATTTCCTTGCAAAGTCCATTCATCAACAATTTCTTGATTTCAAGACAAAGGAGGTATTTAAATATACCTCTATTTTAGTTTATATGTTCATATACTTTCAAGGAGACAACAAGAAATTGTCATTACAAAAATTAAATGATAAAGGAGATCAATAGTCAATAATTTTCTGGACCACCTTGGTCATGAAAGATCATAATGAATTCACCTATAAGAAGTTCATTGAGGTGTTTGTCCACCTAGTTATCAGTCTTCTAAACAGAAGAGAAGAACCTAGAATCAATGAATAAATTAAGAATATTTTTCAGCTGACAGAAAATGTACAAACAAGAGATTGGTACCTATATGAAAACTACACAGAAATAATAGTTTTGCATGTGAGCTGCAGCCATATAAATTGCCCAAATTCCTCCCAATGAGGATTTTTTCTTTAGAATTCATTAGGCAGATGATCAACATGGATCAAGTACATTTTGTGGCTGCCAAGAAAAAGTCTCAGTTTAAGCTAAAAACTCAGATTGGCCCATTCATATGTAATAGCAGAAAAGTAGCAATGGATTCAGATCAACTATTAAAGAAAATGCAATTTGATTTAAGCTTCACCTGGTCATACGATCCATTAGGCATAGTTTCTAAATTAAGAGTAGAAACCAAATCTACTCCTTACTTTCACACACTAAGGCCATAGATAGAGCAGTATTAAAACAAACCAGAGTGGAAAGAGAACACACTGCATGAGGCAGAAGAACAACCAGTTTCTTCATCAACAGTATAGACTCTAACAAATCAGGAAAAGACAACTAAAAGGAATTGAGAAGAAGGATCTCCTTTAGAGATAGACATCTTCAGCAAAGGATTCAAAATAATGTATAGAAAGAAGGCTAAACTTGGTTCTAGACTAAGAATTAGCAAGGATTCAGAGCAACAAACTCCTATTAACACTAATGAGCCTCTTGTATCCTCATTAGTAGGTGAGAAGTCCACATAGTCTCCTACTACTTCCATGACTACTTCAGAGCATCAACAAATCATGCATACAGGTACATCAAGCGAGCCAGATAAGAGCACCATGGACATATTCAAGGAAATCAAACTGAAAAATGAAGCCTTGAAGATAAACACATATAACCAATTTTGGAAACAAACTTCAGGTGCCCAAAGTAGGCTATTGTCAGCCTTTGATGCAGAGAAAGGAAGAATGCTAATGGAATTTATTCAAGCACAAGTTCCTCAGCCTAAAGGAGAAGAAGACTATAAAAAGACATCTCTTAAGTTTAATGTCAGCGACATACATCCCATTGATCAAATGGATATGCATAACCAAACTAGGGAGATGATCTTCCCCACTGTAACTAATACTGCTATGTATTTATCTAAATTGTAGGTCACTTTAGCAAATGTCAGATCACAACTCAACATGGAAAAAGTCTCAGTTTTTGCCAAAGATACCAGGAATAAAACCTTGGAAGATTTGGTAATCAAATTTGGTTATGATCTTGCAAATGTTAATGCTACATAGGAGTTAATTAAGAAAAAGAATGCAAATATTGCAACATTGAGGAAGCAGTTGAAATTACCAGCAATAGAAGATCCTTTAGCCAAGGAAATTGAAGAGACAGAAACAAAAAATTCAAACATGACACAACTCATTCTAGAACAGAGTACACAGCTGAAACATATGGAAACAAAGATGGAGAAATGGATTAAGGAAAGAAAGAAACCAACCAAGCAAGTTGCTCCTTTAGAAGCACTTCCTATGAAAGCTATTCCCACTGCTATAGCTGCTACTACCAGTAAAGGAGATGATGCAGATCAGTTAGCCTCCACACTCCAACACATGAATTTTCAGACTGAAGAAATAAAGAAGTTACAGGATAAAGTGAAACTTCTTGAAGATCAATAGAAGAAGTCTGACACTTTCCATGCATCAGAGCTTCAGAGAGCTCAAAACCAAGTAGAAATATGGAAGAAGTCAGCCATTGAATCCTATATTGGATACACTCTTGGGAATGTCAAAGAAATCATCTAGAACAACATCATTGAGGAGATTAATGAAATCTGGCCATCTATCGAGATCATATTTGAGCCGAAGGAGTTAGTTGAAAAGAAAGACCAGGAAATTTCTGATATAAACATTCAACTAGGAGAAATGCCTAATACAACAAGAATCATTATAAAATTTCTGAACTATAAGGGCAACCAAGAATTGGATGAGCTAGGGGTAGATGACAGGACTGAGACTATCCTTGAAGTAAAGAAAGTTATGCTTAAAAAGAACTTAGTAGTACAGTTAACAGAAAAATGTTATACTCTAGATGTGACAATCAACATGTTTCTTACAAGTATTGATGCATTGATTAAAAAATGTCTCCCATCATTATTTGTTATAAATGAAAAATTAATGCCCAAAGAAGATTATTTGAAGAAGCTCAAAGAAATAGCAAGGTCTGCATCTATGTTTTCTATTCAAGGATCTATGACAGGTAAATCATTTTTTGATGCTGTTGAAGATATCAATTTTATTCACCATGAAATAAAACACATTTTCATTGTAAAACCAACTTTTACAAAATACACTGAGGTAGATGAAATCTACCGCAAGGTTATTAGAGCTTCAATTCTGGAGGAAGAGCGATGGGACATGCTTTACGAATACCAAGATTGAAGGACAAGTCACTGTGCTAGCACAACACTTAGTTTTCCAGAGAAGTACTAAAAAGGTGGTGACTCAACAACAATTTTCCACCAGAACAGGGCCAGAAACACAAATGCACTCCTTTTAGATCGATTTCTTTCCTTTCTATTCATTTCAGAAAATATAGTTTTCCTTGTCACTCAGGCATTGATTGCAATATTTTACATTTTGTATAAATACTTCATTCGTTGAAGTATTTGAGGTTGCACCCTTGAACTAAGTTATCAAACAAACTTGTATTAGTTGAAGCATTTTTATTAGATAAATGATTTTTCATTTTACTTCATATGGATTGTGTTCTTCTAAGTTACTTCAATTCTGTTTTTCATTATGTTTTCCTGATATAATTTATTTCATTAACAATTATCCAATTAAAAATTTAATTGAATCTCAGTTTCATTTTTTATTCATTGTGAAGTTATAACTGGATTCATAGATTAATTTACAAAGCTATTTGCTATTGTAAATTCCTCTTGAAATTTAGTTACATGTAGGTATCTATTATGACTTAATTATATTTTGTCGATAGTGAAAGCATAGTTTTCATTATTTCTGCTTATAAATGATCAAGTATTCTGTTTGATTATTAAATAATTTATATATTTACATTCTTCCATCCATCCCACTTTAAAATCAAATTAACCATATGAAATAAAAGAACAACCTTTTATTTTATCAAAGATATTTCTAAGTAAAATCACCTATTTCAGAAAATTGTTCACTGCTCATCCAAATATTTAAAAAAAAAACAAACATTTTAGATGCTTTGGCATAACTAATCGACCTTAGGTTATCTCAAAGGACAACATCAGTTTGGCACTGTTATCGCGGAGACGAAGAATTGAAAGTTAAATTTTCCCTGGGCCAACGATTTCCCATTTCCTTTAAGGTGAATAAAGGATAAGGATATAGGTCAAAACCTTTCACCTGGAAATTCCACTGGTTCAAACTGGCTCCCTTTAACCATACTAGATCACATTTTGAATATGAGATTGTTAACCCTTTACCAAATCCATAGAAACTTATTAGGAAAGCCTCTTTAAGAAGAAAGCAGAATATAACTGCTTCTTCCTCTTCATCTTTACACCCTGAAGTGCTTTCATCTGTAGATCATTTTTTAGTAATATCATCCTATTCTGATTCAACTCAAGTACCTCCTAGAGTTTCTGAACATTATGCAAAAGGAGTAGATCTTCAGTCATCCTTGTTGACAAAATCTCTTGAGTCATATCAAGTTCCATCTTTTCCTCTAGATTCACCTACATTTGAGATAGAATTGGGCTCACATTTACATGAATTTAAGCCTATAGATTTTGTCACTCCAGTTTATTATTCCATTCCATCATCCTCTACCAAGCAAGAAGAGACATTTTCTATCTATTCTAATCCGTTGTTTGAATATAAGGAAGAGGACCTAACACCATCAGCTCAAAAGTTGGTTGTTAGAATCCCTTTGAAATATTCACTTCCTCCTCCTCCTACATACTGTCCTCCATCCTCTAATACTTATTCACCTACATCTTCATCTACATATTCATAATCATCTTCATCATAATCCAAAATGGATTTTCAATCGATTATACAAGCAAGGTATGCTGCTCTTGTTCTTCCTAATGTCTTGGGAAATTTTCCTGATGGATATCTTAAACATTTACCAAGATTTAATGGAGAAACGGGCCCCTCAACAGAAGATTATATAGAAGTCTTCTTAGATTTCGTTGATAATATGAACATAAAGCATGAAGATGTTTATATGAGACTATTTGTACAATCTTTAGAAGGTAACATTAGGATCTGGTTTAGGCAAATTAGAGCTGATTCTATTCGATCATGGAATGAGCTTATAACTATCTTTAAAAACCAATGGGGGTAAAGAAAGATGTTGTTTATTTTCTCACTGAGTTTGAAGAGTTAAAAATAAATCCTGGTGAACTAGTTGCTGATTTTATTAAGAGATTTAACAAACTCTACCACAAAATGACTGTTGATTGTAAACCTTCTGTAGCAGCTACAAAGGTCATATTTTCTAAAGCATTCGATGACGAATTTGCAGTTATGCTATGGGAGATAGTTTCTAACACATTACAAGATGTGCAGACTAATGCTATTGAGGTAGAAGCCAATAGGTCAGCTTCTGGTAAAATTAAAGCTAAAGAAGAGAAAGAAAAAAGAAAATTAAAAGATAAACTTGATGAATCATCCTCTTCTAAATCTAAACTCGAAGATCATAAAATTGATGAAATAACAACTTTACTTAGAAACCTTTCCAATAGAATCTCTAAGATTGAAACCTAACCTAGATCTTCTCAGAAAATTGCCATTAGACCTCAAAATCAAAATCAATCTAGGAGAGCTCCTCAAATTCAGATTCGTCAGAGACAAGATCGAAACATTAAACCTCCTTTGTTGATTGATTATCAACAACCACGAGATATTGGCCCTGTAATCACAGAAGATATAAATAATTTTGATTCTTCAGTAGAGTAGATGGCCATAGTTCCTTCATCTTCATCACAATATTTAGAACAAGAGTAAGAAGATACTCAACTTTCAAAATACCAAGCTTTTTTGAATTTCTCATTGCAGAGTTAAATAAAAGGTATGATCTTAGACCAAGATCAAGCCTAGGTAGACCTCCAAAATCTACTACAACCATTGAACCTGCAATAAAATCTATTCAAACAGAAACTTCAACACCTCATACTACAGAGTCATCCATTGAAACTGTTTCATCTGATAAAATCATTTTGACAAATTTTAATATTGAAAATGAATTGGAAAGGGTTAAAATTCCTATACATTTAGCAGAACTTTCCAAAAATCTTGGTTATAAAAATCAAGTGTCTAAATGGATACAGTCTTCTAGTGTAGATGCTGAGGGAGATATTATCAGTTTGCAAGATGAAAAGTAATCAGTAGTCTTTGGACCTAGTTCTAATATGATCGATGAGATTTTCCAACCATTTTATGTGACCTTCAAGACTCATGACTTTTTATTGTATAATTGTATGCTTGATTCTCGTGCTTCACACAACCTTATGCCAAAGGTAATCATGGACTAGATTCAGTTACAAGTTACTCGTTCCTATCATGATCTTTATACATTTGATTCAAAGAAAGTACCATGTCTAGGATTGATCAAATATATAAGTGTAACCTTAGCCCAAATCCATGTCAAAAGTATAGTGTTAGACATTGTTGTTATTGATATTCCACCCAAATTATGATTCTATCTAGATCATGTTGTGCTAAACTTGGGGGATCACTTCAAATGGACATGCCTTTTTCTACTATTCCAGTCTATGGAGGTGAGCATTTAAGGTTATATAGAGAGGTCAGATTCCTCCACACTATCTATAGAGCCGATCAAGAAAAAAAATGCCCTATCTATGCAGTAGATCAGGATGTCAATTGATTTCATTTATCTTTCCAAAAATCATCAAACACCCAACTTGCCATTGAAAATATAGTTTGTAAACCAAACATTGTGCAATTAGATATTTGGAAACTTTATTTTGATGGGTCTTGCTCAAAGGAAGGAGCATGAGTATGAATTGTTTTAATTTCACCAAGCAAAGAAAATATTACTCAGTCATGTAAACTTGAATTTGAGGTTACCAATAACGTAGTTGAGTATGAGGATTTTCTTCTTGGTCTTGAGCTGGCAAAAATTCTAAAGGTTAAAAAAATTGAGTGTTTTCTCTGATTCTGAGCTTATAGTCAAGCAGGTTAGAAACCATTGTCAAACTAAACATCCAAGGCTTAGATCCTATAAGAATGAAGTTTGGGGTATAGTTGAAAACTCTTTCCTTGGATCTAATATAAATTCTATTCCTAGAGATGACAATATGCATGCTAATTCACTTGTTGTTTCAGCAAGCTCTTTCAAAATTCCTTAGCCAGTATCATTAGAGTACCAAACTTAGGTTAAATACAAACCATCAATCCCTGATAACCTTAAACATTGGCAGATTTTTGAAGATGATGAACAATTAAAGTCTTTCCTTCAAGTCATCGATGATTTCTCAAATATGAAAATTGAAGAAGACCAAAGAGATATTCAAGAAATAAATCATCAAAATCCATAAAATTAAGTTAATTATAAAATTCTTGATCATGATATCATTCAATTATCTAATAATTTTATTCCTAAAGGATTAATTCCATTGGAAAAACTATTCGATGATAATGATGTCTCTAAAAACCCTTTGTCTAAATCGCCTCAAGAAGAAGTTGAAGAATGCAATATTGGAACTCATGATGATGTAAGGAATGTTAATTTATCATCAACTTTTCCTTTGGATGTGAAACTCAAATACTTAAATCTTCTTAAAAATTACAAAGATGTGTTTTCCTAGTCTTATAACGAATTAAAAATTTATGATACAACTTTGATAGAGCATAAGATTCCTTTAAAACCAGAGGCAAAACCTTTCCAACAGAAATTGAGAAGAATTAATCCCATAATACTTCCAACAATTGAAAATGAACTCAAAAAGTTTCTTGATGCTCATATCATTTTACCTTTAAGGTATTTTAATTGGGTAGCTAACCTAGTTCCAGTTAGGAAAGAGAATGGAGAGATTAGGCTATGTGTAGACTTTTGAAACCTGAACAAAACGTCTTTAAAAGATAATTATCCATTGCCTAAAATCAATTATTTACTTCAGAAAGTTTAAGGATCAAGTAGAATTTCTATGCTAGATGGATTTTCAGGTTATAACCAGATCATGCTAAGCCAAACTGATCAAGAGAAAACTATTTTCACCACACCTTGGGGTACATTTATGTACACTAGGATGCCATTTGGGTTAACTAATGCAGGAGCCAATTTTCAGAGAGCAATGGATCTTTTGTTTGTAGGTAAAACTGTTGAATTTACTGTTATTTATTTGGATGATTTAACTGTTTTCTCTGACTCTGATGAAAATCATCTAAAACAGTTGAGCAAGGTTTTTAAGAAGTGCAGGAAATTTGGCATATCCATCAATCCGAATAAATCTCTATTTTTTGTAAAGGAAGGGAAATTACTAGGGCATATAATTTCCAAGGATGGAGTTGTAATTGACCCAAAGAGAGTTTCATCCATTCAAACTCTATCTCTACCAATGAATAAGAAAGAGATTGAAACTTTATTGGGAAAGATTAATTTTCTAAGAAGGTTTGTTCCCAATTATGGAGAGATAGTGAAGGACATAACTGATATGCTAAAGAAAAAAAATGAAGTCAAATGGATAGTTCTAGCTAGTTTTGCTTTTGACCAAATAAAAAAGGCAACATATGAAGCCCCTACTTTAGCTAGTCTTGACTATTATTTACCTTTTAGCATATTTTCTTTTGCGTCCGAGACTACCCTAGCTGTTGTAATTTTACAAAAGAAATCCAATGGTGACGAACAACCTATAGCCTTCTTTTCCAAATTTATGAGGGATGTTGAACTTAGGTATGATATTATGGAAAATAAAGCTTATGCCTTGATCCAAGCCCTTAAAGCCTTTAGAACCTATGTCCTGCATTCACACATTACTCTCTATGTTCCCAATCATGCTTTCAAGACTATTTTAACCCAGCCTGATACTGATGGAAAGAGAGGAATATAGATTGCTAAAATCCTTGAATTTGACCTTGATATTAAAACCACAAAACTAGTAAAATGTCAAGGCCTAGCTAAATTATTAGCTGAATACAACTATAAATTATTAGGGATAAATCTGGTTGCTGACATGTCAATTAGAGAGAATCCATAAGAACCTCCTTCAATATCAAGAGAGAATCCACAAGAACCTTCCTTAATATCAGAGGAGAATCCACAAGAACCTCCTTCTCTTAGGAAAGGAGAGAACCCACAAGAACCTCTTCCTTCAGATCAATCCATTCTTGTTCACATAGATCATAAGTAACTACTTTCTGATTGGTATTATGATATTGTGCAGTTTCTTAGATATTTCCAATGTCCAACAGATCTTAATTTGAAGCAGTGCAAAGCTCTAAAAATCAAATCAATAAAATACTACATTATTAATGCTAATCTATATTAAAAAGATCCTCAGAATATTCTCCTTCTTTGTTTAACTGAAAATGAAATAGAGGGAGTTATAGATCAATTCCATGCAGGATTTTATTGTGGACACTATGCTTGGAGAGAAACAACCTACAAGATCTTGAAAACAGGTTTTCATTGGTCCTCAATTTTCAAAGAAGTTAGAGCAAGAGTAAGGGGTTGTGTACAATGTCAATTATTTGCAGGAAAACAAAAAATTTCAGCACTTCCTTTATTTCTAGTGTCAGTTGATGCTCCTTTTCTACAATGGGGGTTGGACTTTATTGGGGAAATTCATCCTCAATCAAGTAATCAACACAGATGGATTCTAACTACTACTGACTATTTTACCAAATGGGTAGAAGCCATACCTGTTAAAAATTCAACTGATACTGTTGTGATTAAATTCCTTGAAGATAATATCTTATCAAGATTTGGATGTCCTCAAAAAATTGTAACTGATAGTGGAGGAGCCTTCAACAGTGTTAAAATGATAGAGTCCTATCAAAAATATTCAATCCTACTACATCATTCTACACCATATTTCCCTCAAGGTAATGGGCTTGCAGAATCTTCCAACAAGAGCTTAGTTAAGGTCATTAAGAAGACTCTTGAAGATCATAAAAAGAGTTGGGACAACCACTTAATCCATGCCATTTGGGCAAATAAGGTTTCTCCTAAGAGATCAACATGCAAGTCTCATTTCCAATTAGTTTATGGTAAGGAAGCAATTTTTCCTACTCATTTATTTTACCCATTATGAGATTTATCCAGGAACCTTATGAAGAAAAAAATGATTTCTTAAGAAGGATTAACCAAATTATTGAGTTGAATGAAGACATGGATGAAATTCAGTTTTAGCTAAGAAAATATCAGAAGAAGATGAAAGAGTTGTTTGACAGAAAAGCAAGAGAAATAAATTTTAAGAAAGGTGACATTGTACTCATATGGGCTATAAGGAGAGAAGACAAAGGAAAACATGCTAAATTCGAAAAATTATGGTTCAGTCCATTCAACACTGTAGAATTCAAAGGGAACAATACATTTTTCCTACAAAATTTGGAAGGAGAGTATTCCTGATTTCCTGTCAATGGGAAGTACTTGAAACATTATATTCAATATTGATTTTCCATTTCATTCAACATGTGTAAATATTCAGAGAGTTTATTTATTTTTGAAAATTGCAAGTGAGTATCTGTTTCAGCAAAGACTCCATAGCCCGAGGAGAAGGATTTTGGATCCACTTATTCTTTGCATCCCATAGGGGGAAGCAGTCCCCAGATGGAGCCGATGTTGTAACATTTTCTAGTTTTGATAAGTTAGCATAAGTGGTTAAATATTTTTGAAAGTGTTAAGGTAGGATATGGATGCAAAAGAAAGAAAAAGTTAAAAAAATGTTAGGAAAGTTATTATGTTTTATAGGCATCCATATCAATAAAATGATAGGTCTTAGCTTCCATAAATAAAGAAGGAAAATTAAAATAAAATGTTAGGGAAGCAAAAAGAAAAATGAAAGCTTCATTGTGTTTTAAAAATTTGATTGGCTGCTAGTCTAAATGCACCCACAAAAAGCAAAGATTTATGTGGTTTAAATATCAATTATTAAACTCATATCCTAAGTTTTAAACCATATTATCACATCCCCTCCGTATTTCCCATATCATTTCATTTCCCTTAATCATATGTCCCTAAAGAATATCCCAATATTTATTCCCTTTATTTACATTTCCTTACATTCCCTTCATACACTCCCAATACTTTATTTAATCCAATTGACCCCACCATCCACATCAGCACATCTACCATCCTCGCACATTCCCATGTATCCGACGATCATCTTTACACCTGTCGCCATCCAACATCCCTCATGGCCTTCCGACCCCACTCCGCCATCCAAACCTTATCACCGAGAGGGGGGGGGGGGTCTGGAAAGAATTTTATTCCAAAAATCACCTGCTTATACGTGTCATCTCCACGTGATTTCGGACCCCCCAGGTGCAAAACCATAAACTGTCTTGCCCCCCCTCTGAAATTTGTTTCCGGTATACATCTCACCTTTGATGACCATTGCACACTAATCCTTCGCTGCCACCTCATTAGCCGTTAACCACTTAAATCCCTTCCTTCCATATTTCTGTTATGAATCTAATCACATATCCGTTAACCCATGCCATTAATGGAAACTATATTTTTCACTATTAAACCTTCTAAATCCCTCTATAAACTCCGTTTTCTGATTACATGTTATAATGATTCATTTTTTGTAGGCTTTCCACTGATCCAGAGATGCTACAATTGTGTGAACAATGCCCGATCATATCATCTTGCATTCCCTTCCCCATTCTTGCTCACAAAACTCTCTTTTTGCTCACAAAACCTTCTTTCTTCCCTCTGTTGAAAATCAGTTCCACTGTCAGTTGTAGCCATTATGCCTCCCAAGGATAAAGAACCCGAGGAAAACATCAATCCTCTGATTTTCCCTCCTCTAGGCCCTATGGCTGAAAAAGATTAGCGAATCTATGAGACACACTATGATATTGATATTCTCGAGATGTAATATTGTCTAGAAGATAAGTGGATTGAGAAATCCGATGAAATCCAGCTTTGGGAGTCAAACCTATCCCATTTTATCTTTCCTCCTACTCACAATGCTCCCAATTTCATTAAGAAATGTCATGCTTCCTATTTGCAAAGCTAGAGAGCCATAGTCAATTCCAGTGGTCAAGTTTTGTTTACCATAACCCCTCTGGTCATTGAACAAATTATGTTAGCTCCCATAGTCGATAATGTTACTCCATTATCTCATGAAGCTCTGGTTGAAAGAGAGCCCAAACCTTAGAAATATTCCTAGCACAAGAAGTTTTGTTTCCTTAAAAGAATCCTCCTTCCTTCATCCCTGTTCCCTGAGAGAACCAAGCAGATAACTACTGTCCTATCTTACGTACTTGGATACTAGTTTGATCAATACATAGATGAGTCCATTATAGGATTTCTATAAGTATTTTCCAATGATGCCAAGCCTTCCATAGTGTTCAATTTCAGTCATTTCCTTGCAGATTCCATTCATCATCAATTTCTTGATTTCAAGATAGAGGAGGTATTTAAATATACCTCTGTTCTAGTTTATATGTTCATATAATTTCAAGGATACAACATGAAATTTTCATTAGAGAAATTAAATGATAAAGGAGATCAGCAGTTAGTAATTTTTTGGACCACCTTGGTCATGAAAGATCAGAATGAGTTCACCTATAAGTAGTTCATTGAGATTTTTTTCCACCCAACTATCAATCTTCTAAACAATAGAGAATAAACAAGAATCAGTGAAGAAATTCAGAAGATTTTGCAGCTGATAGAACAGGTACAAACAGGATATTGGTACCTATATGAAAACTACATAGAAATAAGAGTTTTTGGATGTGAGCTGCAACCATATAAATTTCCCAAATTCCTCCCAATGAGGATTTTTTCTTTGGAATTCATCAGGTAGATGATCAACATGGATCAAGTACATTTTTTGGCTGCCAAGAAAAAGTATCAGTTTAAGCTAAAAACTCAGATTGACCCATTGATATGTAATAGCATAAAAGCAGGAGCAGAGGCAGATCAACTATTAAAGAAAATGAAATTTGATTTAAGCTTCACTTGGTCATACGATCCATTAGGCATAGTTTCTAAATTAAGGGTAGAAACCAAATATACTCCTTACTTTCACACACCAAGGCCAAAGATAGAGCAGTATAAGAACAAACCAGAGTGGATAGAGGACACACTGCATGAGGCAGACGAACAACTAATTTCTTTATCAATAGTACATAATCCAACAAATCAGGAAAAGACAGCGAAAAGGAATCGAGAAGAAGGATCTCCTTCAGAGACATACATCTTCAGCAAAGGATTCAAAATCATGTATAGAAAGAAGGCTAAACTTAGTTCCAAACTAAGCATTAGAAAGGATTCATAGCAATAGACTCCCATTAACATTAATGAGCCTCTTATATCCTCATTAGTAGGTGGGTAGTCCACACAGTCTCCTACTACTTCCATGACTACTTCAGAGCAACAAAAAATTAGGCATACAGGTACATCAAATTCAAGTGAGCCAAAGAAGAGCACCAAGGACATCTTCAAGGAAATCAAACTAAAAAATGAAGCCTTGAAGATAAACACATATAACCAATTCTGGAAACAAACTTCAGGTGCCCAAAGCAGGCTATTTTCAGCCTTTGATTCATAGAAAGGAAGAATGCTAATGAAATTTCTTCAAGCACAAGTTCCTCAGCCTAAAGGAGAGGCAGACTATAAAAATAAATCTCTTGAGTTTAATGTCAGTGACATACATCCCATTTGTCAAATGGATATGCATAAAAAAACTGGATAGATGATCTTCTCCACTGTAACTAATACTGCTATGTCTTTATCTAAATTGTAGGTCACACTAGCAAATGTCAGATCACAACTCAACATGGAAAAATTCTTAGCTTTTACCAAAGATACCAGGATTAAAACCTTGGAAGATTTGGTAATCAAATTCTGTTATGATCCTACAAATTTTAATGCTGTAGAGGAGTAAATTAAGAAAAAAAATGCATATATTGTAGCATTGAGGGAGTAGTTGAAATTACCAGCAATAGAAGATCCTTTAGCCAAGGAAATTAAAGAGATAGAAACAGAAAAGGTAGACATGATGAAGCTCATTCTAGAACAGATTACACAACTAAAATAGATGGAAACAAAGATGGAGAAATGGATTAAGGAAAGCAAGAAACCAGCCAAGCAAGCTGCTCCTTTAGAAGCACTTCCTATGATAGCTATTCCCACTGCTATAGCTGCTACTACCAGTAAAGGAGATGCTACAGATTAGTTAGCCTCCACACTCCAAAACATGACTTTGCAAACTAAAGAATTAAAGAAGTTACAGGAGAAAGCCAAACTTCTTGAAGATCATCAGAATAATTCTGACACGTTCCATGCATCAGAGCTTCAGAGAGCTCAAAACCAAGTAGAAATATGGAAGAAGTCTTTCACTGAAGCTTATATTGGCTACATTATTGGGTATTTCAAAGAAATAATCTGGAACAACATCATTGAGGAGATTAATGAAATCTAGCCATCTATCAAGATCATGTTTGAGCAGAAGGAGTTAGTTGAAAAGACAAACTAGGCAATTTCTGATATAATCATTTAACTAGGAGAAATGCCTAATACAGTAAGCAACATTATAAAATTTCTGAACTCTAAGGACAACCAAGAATTGGATGAGCTAGGGGTAGATGCCAAGACTGAGACTATCCATGAAGTAAAGAAAGTTATGATTAAAAAGAACTTAGTAGTACAGTTAACAAAAAAAATGCCATACTCTGGATGTGACAATCAACATATTTCTTACAAGGGTTGATGCATTGATTAAAAATGTCTCCCATCCTTATTTGCTATAAATTACAAATTAATGCCCAGGGAAGATTATATGAAGAAGCTCAAAGAAACAAAAAGGTTTGCATATATGTCTTCTATTCAAGGATTTATGATAGGTAAAGCATTTTTTTAATGCTGTTGAAGATATCAGTTTTATTCACCATGAAATAAAACACATTTTCACTGTAAAACAAACTTTTACAAAATACACCGAGGTAGATGAAATCTACCGCAAGGTTATTAAATCTTCAATTCCGGAGGAAGAGCGATGGGACAAGATTTGCTAATACCAATATTGGAGGGCAAGTCACTGTGCCAACACAACACTCATTTTTCCAGCGCAGTACTAAAAAGGTGGTGACTCAACAACAATTTTCCAACAGAACAGGACCAGAAACGCAGATGCACTCCTTTTAGATCGATTTCTTCCTTTCTGTTCATTTTCATAAAATATAGTTTTCCTTGTCACTAAGGCATTGATTGTAGTATTTTACATTTTGTATAAATACTTGATTCATTTAAATATTCGAGGTTGCACCCTTGAACTAAATTATCAAACAGACTTGTATCAGCTCGAGAATTTTTGATTAAATAAAGGATTCTGTATTTTACTTCATATGGATTGTGTTCTTGTAAGTTACTTCAATTTTGTTTTTCATTATGTTTTCCTCATATAATTTATAACATTTATCCAATTAAAAATTTAATTGAATCTCAGTTTCATTTTTGATTTGTTGTGAAGTTGATTAAGAGATTAATTTACAGTGCTATTTGTTATTGTAAATTCATCTTGAAATTTAGTTACACGTAGGTATCCGTTATGACTTAATTATATTTTGTCGATAGTGAAAACATAGTTTTCATTATTTCTTCTTAGAAATGATTAAGTATTCTGTTTGATTATTAAATCATTTATAAATTTACATTCTTCCATCCATCCCACTTTAGAATCAATCTAACCATATGAAATAAAAGAACAACCTTTTATTTTATCAGAGATCTTTCTAAGTAAAATCACCTATTTCAGAAAATTGTTCACTGGTCATCCAAATATTTAAAAACAAACAAACATTTTAGATTTTTTGGCATAACTAATCGACCTTAGGTTATCTCAAAGGATAAGAGGCCCCAAGGTTTAGTTGACACATCCATTTTCTAGGGGCATAACTCTTGCATACAATATCCATTTGGGACACACTATAGCTCATTGGAAAAAACTATGCATTGACTACAAATTTTGATTGGGACTAAGGCATGCCATGTGAATCCTTGGCCCCATATATTCCCAAATGAATTGTTTAGGACCTCAAAAAAACCCTGGAAGTTTGGGACCCAAAAAAACATAGAAACTCTACTGAGAAGATAAATAATCGTTGTTTCAATAGAAGAGATGGGTGGCAACCAATAAACACCAAGATGAATCCTCACCCCTTAGAAAGAAATCATCTCCATTGCATCAAGTTACCTCATTAAATGGAGAAAATTCTATTGAATATGGTTGCTGGTGAGCCCCTTTCCTTGGTGAATAAATTGCCTTACTTAACAACCCAATAGTGTTGTATGTGTTGTTGTAGGTATATTTTGTCTTGGTGTCCATGATATGATCCATTGTAGCCTGTCCAATGCACTCAGGATTGATTTATTTGGGGACCATTTGCTTGAATATATCTTAGGTTTCCAACAAGGATCGAAAATATGGTTGACACAACTCCACAATAAATAATGGGTGTAATCCAAGAAAAGGAGGAATACTCAATTCAAATTATTTTTCACCCATAGCCTTTATGATTGTGTAAGACCCATATCAGAGTGATCTGAGCTTCCAAAGAGGATTTTGAGGCACTTTTTATGTAAATGCAACTACACCTTATCACCGATATGGAACTTGCGTGAAACCTATGCTAGTCATGGTGTTGTTTGTATTTGGAATTGTGTCATATCCCCAATTAAAATTTTGACATGAAAATTCTCAATTTTGCAATTTTGGCGATTAATGTATATATATATATATATATATATATAGGATAAATAAATTTTAGAGATATTAATAAATTTTGGAGTAAAGGCAATGGTTGGGACTTTGGAAATTAAGAAAAATTAAAGTTAAGTTGTGGATTTACAAAGCATGGAAATTGAACCATAGGAAGGATCAAACTACGTTATGCAAAAAATTGAACCATGGTATGAGGAAGTGAAAGAAAAAATAAAAGGAAGATTGGGGCCTCATTTTCATCATTCATGTTTTGGCATTTCATTTCTAAATTGGAGGTTTGCTTAAGCTGTTGAGCTAAGTCAACCAATACTATTTAGCACAGAGATTTCCAAGCAGAGAATACAAACTCTCTTTTGGTGAACTTAGAGTGTCACCCTAAGAGAGAAAACTTGGAGCTATTTGAATATTTCTTTTCCTGCATTTTGTGATCCATTTCATCTCTACAATAGGTAGGAAAAAAATTTCAATGGGACTCAGTATCAGAACTAGAGTTGCTTGGAGGAAGAGATATCCAAGGATATTTTTCTTGAGAATTTGCAAGAATTTTTCTTGGAGGAGGACGAGTTTCCTTGTGGAGTTTTAGAGTCCAAGACTGTTGCATTTGTGAGGGTGGTATTTTTCTTCTTCCGGGCTTGTGTGGGGTTTTTGGGATCATTTTTTCTAGAGCAGTTGCTATAATATTGTGCTGAGAAATAGTTGGAGTTTCAATATATATTTTCAGCGCTATGTTTCAGTGTTTTCTTAGTTATTTTTGTGGAGAAATTTTGGTGGAACAACTGTAGATTTTCTGGTGGGACACAGAGCTAGGTAGCAGGTAATTTCACTTTATTTTTGGGTAATTAAGGGAGGTTGGAATTTGATCCAGATTTTATGCAGGAACGCAATAGAATACAGATATAACCATAAGCACAAAGATGCAGCGGAAATAATGCTTCATTTTATTAATAAAAGAATGACTGCAATAAGCTTACAAACATAATGGAAATAAGCTAGGGCGCTGGTAGCGTATCTCTGAGAAGAGATGTAGCGTACGCAGGCCTCTAAACTATGTTACATTGAGGCTCGTAGGCCTATTACAGACATAATGGAAATAGATGAGCTAGGGTACTGGCAATGTATCCCTGAGAAGAGATGTGGCGGCTACCAGCCCCTGGACTGTGTTACAATGCAGAGATGATAGAGATGTGGCGAGCTAGGGCACTGGTCGCGCTTATCTCTGAGAAGAGATGTGTCGGCTCCCAGCCCCCTGAACTGTCTTACAATGAGGCTCGAGGGCCTATTTATTGTTGAGAAACAATGTAGAATCCGAAACGTCCAAAACCCTAACCGTAGGAGATGAAGCGCCAAAACTGTGGGCCCCGTTTGGGTAAATTGGTGGTTCAACTTCCTGGGGACGTAACTTTGACATCCGATCTCCGTTTGACGCGCTCAATAGCTCGTTAGAAAGATCTATCCGAGGAGTACAACTTTTGAACGAGCAACATCGGTCCATGGACCCATGTTGCTCTTCGTTTTCCCAAAAAACGTCGTTTAGGGCCTCAAAACGGCTCCGGAAGTTTAAGACCCGAAAAACTGCTAAAAATAGTAAGTTGTGCCGAAACTTACAAACTGAAATAACTGATGGTGGGGGTTCAAATGGACTCGGTGGGTGGCCACCAATATCCACCTAGATTATTAATGCCCCAAAACGGCTCCGGGTGTGCAGGACTCGAAAACCTGCTATAAATAGTAAGCTGTGTTGAAGCTGAAAAACTGAAAGAATTGATGCTGCGGGTCCAAATGGAATAGGTGGGAGGCCACCGATATCCACCTGGATCATTCCTCCCTCCTTAGGAAGAAATGGTCTCCATTGCGTTAAGTTCCTCCATGGGGGGGGGGGGGGGTGGGGGGGGGGAATTTTGATGAACTTGGTTTTGGATTTGTCCGGGGATGTCGCATACACATTGTGACGTGCTGGATGTAGATGTGCCACCGCTGGGCAGCTATTGAAGGATCTGAAAAAAAAATTGTCCATCATCGCGTTCCTCTGTTTCTCGAGGGCATCCTCGAACAAGATTTTGATAGGATCTCCTGCTCCCTCGTCTTTCTTTCCTTCCACCATGGGGGGTCGTCGGGGTTGCGAGGTTGAACTCCTTATACCCTGGCCGCATTGGGGACATGAAGAGAAAAACAGAGAAAGAGCAGACCCGCTCTGATACCACTGATCCGGATTTTAATGCAGGAACGCAACAGAATACAGATATAACCATAAATACAGAGATGCAGCGGAAATAGTGCTTCATTTTATTAATAAATGAATGACTGAAATAAGCTTACAAACATAATGGAAACAAGCTAGGGCGCTGGTAGCGTATCTCTGAGAAGAGATGTAGCGTACGCAGGCCTCTGAACTGTGTTACATTGAGGCTCGCAGGCCTATTACAGACATAATGGAAATAGATGAGCTAGGGTACTGGCAGCGTATCCCTAAGAAGAGATGTGGCGGCTACCAGCCCCTGAACTGTGTTACAATGCAGACATGATGGAGATGCGGCGAGCTAGGGAATTGGTAGCGCTTATCTCTGAGAAGAGATGTATCGGCTCCCAGCCCCCTGAACTGTCTTACAATGAGGCTCGAGGGCCTATTTATTGTTGAGAAACAATGTAGAATCTGAAACGTCCAAAACCCTAACTGTAGGAGATGAAGCGCCAAAACTGTGGGCCCCATTTGGGTAAATTGGTGGTTCAACTTCCCGGGGGCGTAACTTTGGCATCCGATCTCTGTTTGATGCGCTCAATAGCTCGTTAGAAATATCTATCCGAGGAGTACAATTTTGGAATGGGCAACATCGGTCCATGGACCCATGTTGCCCTCAGTTTTCCCAAAAAAAGTCGTTTAGGGCCTCAAAACAGCTCCGGAAGTTTAAGACCCGAAAAACTGCTAAAAATAGTAAGTTGTGATGAAACTTACAAACTAAAATAACTGATGGTGGGGGTTCAAATGAACTTGATGGGTGGCCACCAATATCCACCTGGATTATTAATGCCCCAAAACGGCTCCGGGTGTGCAGGACCCGAAAACCTGCTATAAATAGTAAGCTGTGCTGAAGCTGAAAAACTGAAAGAATTGATGCTGCGGGTCCAAATGGAATAGATGGGAGGCCACCGATATCCACCTGGATCATTTAAATTTTTTTTTTTTTGCAGCGGAAAAATCACTTCATTTCATTAATATCAAAGAACTGAAATTTGCTTACAGACAGAATGGAAATAAACTAGCTAGGGCACTGGTAGCTATCTCTGAGAAGAGATGTGGCGGCTACAGGCCTTTGAACTGTGTTACAATGAGGCTCGTAGGCCTATTAAAAACATAATGGAAATAGATGAGCTGGGGTACTGGCAGCGTATCCCTGAGAAGAGATGTGGCGGCTACCAACCCTTAAACTATGTTACAATGCAGACATAATGGAGATGTGGCGAGCTAGGGCACTGGTAGCGCTTATCTCTGAGAAGAGATGTGTCAGCTCCCACCCCCCTAAAATTTATTACAATGAGGCTCGAGGGCCTATTTATTGTTGAGAAACAATGTAGAATCCGAAACGTCCAAAAACCTAACCCTAGGAGATGAAGTGCCAAAACTGTGGGCCCCGTTTGGGTAAATTGGTGGTTCAACTTCCCAGGGATGTAACTTTGGCATCCTATCTCCGTTTGACGTGCTCAATAGCTCGTTAGAAATATATGTTCGAGGAGTACAACTTTTGAATGAGAAACATGGTCCTGGACCCATGTTTCTCTCTATTTTCCCAAAAAACGTCGTTTAGAGCCTCAAAACGACTCCGGAAGTTCAGGACCCGAAAAACTGCTAAAAATAGTAAGTTGTGCCGAAACTTACAAACTGAAAGAACTGATGGTGGGAGTTCCAATGGACTCAGTGGTTGGCCACCAATATCCACCTAGATTATTAAGTCCCCAAAATGGATTTGGGTGTGCAGGACCCGAAAACCTGCTAAAAATAGTAAGTTGTGCTGAAGTTGAAAAACTAAAAGAATTGATGCTGCGGGTCCAAATGGAATATGTGAGAGGCCACCGATATCCACCTGGATCAGAATTGGCCCACAATATTTATGGTTTTTGTTGGTCCGGGGTTCGAGATCATTGTCCTAATTTTTCAGAATTTTTGGAGCATATTTGAGGCCTTAAATATCAGTTTTACTCCACCAACAACAATAGTAATTTCTGGGCAGAGCATGCAATCAGTGAGCCTTCCCAACGTGGAGTTTTATTTATTATCACCTAAGTTTTTTGTGCTTTATTTAGCAAGCCCAGGTGCACACATTCCACTATATTTTGTACTCAACTTATCATTGGATAATTAATAAAATGGCTTAGCTCTTTTATTTCTCCTCAACAATGTTCTAAAATTGTTGTTCTTGTGGATTTTTCAGATTGCATGATTATTTGTTTGTTGTAGCTAGTTCATGTTTTAATATTTCATTTTATTTATCTAGTTATAAAATTATAGTGGTATCAGATCATGTTATTGGCCAGCTGTAGGCTCTAGAGGATGTCATGAATGGACTGTTTCGTGGAGCTGTTCATCATCCTAGAGGCAAAGGGAGAGGAAGAGGAAGAGGTCGTGGTAGAGAGGACAAGATTTCACATATTTATGATAAAGAGTTTGAGAAAAAAAAAGACTACATAGGGGACAATGGTGAAGATCAACATAGGCATGGTGCACATGACCCACTATTGGAGGAGTTGGAAAAATAAAACCAAAAAATGATGGAGATGATGAGGCAAATGTTGGCTCTACAATTGCAGAATATGCAGGGAGGACCTCAAGGTGGCAGGGGAGGAAACAATGAAGAAGAAGGAGGTTTTGGAATAGGAGAAGGGAACCATGTAAATCCACACACAACCCACACATATGTTCAAACTCCTAGGCCAGCTATGCCTCGCTTCACGGAGGAACCAGAGCAAGAGAGAGGTGTTGATTCATTCACAGAGTTAATTAGATCATTCACTAACAATATTGATGAGTATGAGGCATTGGATACCAAGATTAGAAGGACACTCCCCTTTACATATTACTTCCATCTAAAGAAAAAATATATGGGAGTTGGGCCCTCATTATGAGGAGAACAATATAATCAAAATTGGGATAATCAGAATCTAGTAGGGTAGGTGACATTTCTAGGATTTGATGGGACAACCAAGAGTTCTATGAGATCATGGGTTTAGAAACTAGACACTTACCTTAGTTTGAATCCCATGCAGTAGGCATATACCATAAGAATTTCTAAATTACATTTGTAGGGTGATGCACGAGAGTGGTGGTATCAAAAATTAGTTACACTTCTCCCTGTGTCCATCACATATTATAGTGAGTGCACTCATAGGATGGTGGGGATATTTGATAGGAAGGATCCAGAGTTTCACTTCAGGGAGCTGGCTAACCTGAAGCAGAGAGGAAGCGCAAAGGCTTACATAACAGAGTTTCAAAGGCTTGCGATGATAGTTTCAGATATTTCCGAGGCGTGATTGATCATGTTGTTTATTGATGGTTTTTCCAAGCTTATGTGAGGTTCGATGCGAGCTTATAGGCCAATATCATTTTAGGATTCTGTTAGCCAAGTGCGGTACATACTAGATGTTTTTCAAGGGACGGGGGTTCCAACACCTTCTAAACCCTCTTTCCCTCGGAAGGGAAAATACATTATACCTTATCAGAAGGAGTGAACAGGGAAGGGAAAACTGGATGATGATACTGGGAGGGACCTTCGACAGAGGGAATTATGCTTTACTTGTCAGTATCCATGGGCACTAGGGCATTGGTGTACCAAGGGCAAGGCCCACTAGATAGAAGTATTTTTATATAGTGACCCAGAGGAGGAGGATGCAAAATAAGAGGTAGATGTAGGTTAGGGTCGACCTCAGAGCTTAGGAGGAGGTAGCCCACCGCCCCCACATATTGGAGGAGCTTTCTTTCCCACTGGTGGATTTATTGCGTCACTTTAGGGAGTTGCAAAATTTTATTGATGCATACTTTATGGAGCATAGAGGCATTCAAACATATGATTTCGAAGGATTTTTCAGTACTATTGTCAAGAGATAGGACTTTGTAGTGTAACCGATATGTTCCCATCATGACAATGACCATGGGGAACTATTCAGTGACAAACCATTTCTTCGTGGTGGATGTTCTAGACACCAATGTGGTGATGGGAGTTCAGTGGTTATATTTTTTTGGGTGTGTCACTACTGATTGGAGGAAATTGGAGATGGAGTTCAAAGGTCCATATGGAAAGCTAGTAGTGTTGAGGGGTATGCATTTAAAACCACCCCAGATAGTGTCTGCGAATAGGATGGAGGCTTATTTGGGGCACAGTGACATAGAGTGGGCTGTAGAATTGAGGATCTAAGAGACTGGGGGGTCGAAGCAACAAACACATCCAAACATATTGGCTCTCTTGGAGAGGCATCATGCAATATTTGGAGATATTCCACTAGGCAGGTCACTTGATAGAGGGTTCAAGCACACCATTGACCTAGAGATGGGGGTACACGTAGTCATAACTACTCCTATAGACATCCCAAGGAATATTGGGATGAGATTGAGAGGGCTATACAAGGGTTTTTGAGGTTGGGGAATATCAGGCCTAGCTTTAGTCCATTAACTTCTTTTGTAGTGTTGGTGAAGAATAAGGATGGGACCCTTCACATGTGCATAGACTACAGGGTCCTCAACAAGAAGATGTTGATGAACAGGTATCCCATTTTGTGCATTGATGAGTTGATGGAAAAGCTTAGAGGAGCCAAGCACTTTTATGAAATGGAATTGTGCTCAGGGTACCACTGGAACCGAGTGAGGGAGTAGGACATGCCCAAGAGCACTTTTCGCTGCCATTATGGACACTTTGAGTTCTTGATGATGCCCTTTGGGCTAAAGAACACACAAACTATGTTTCAGTCTTGCATGAACCATGTTTTCCACACGCAGTTGCGATGATGTGTCTTGGTATTCTTTTATGATATCTTGATATATGGCAGGACTTGGGAGGAGCACCTCCAATAGTTGGAGGAGGTCTTGCGCATATAGATGAGCAACAATTATATGCGAAAATGTCCAAGTTTGAGTTCATATTAATGAAGATGTTACATATTAGGCACGTGACTGGGGAGGATGGATTATGGGTGCATCATGAGAATATTAGGACCATCATGGATTGGCCTATGCCAAAGAATACGACAGAGTTGACAAGATTCATGGGAATATGTACATATTAAAGGAGGTTCACAAATGGGTTTTCCCAGTTAGCAACACCCCTTATGGATTTGACAAAGAAATGGGATTTTGAGTGGACTTATATGGCGCAGGAGGGTTTTGAGTCCTCAAGAGGGTGATGAGTAATTTTCCTATTTTGGCCCTTCCAGTTTTTTTTTCCCATTTTTCTTGGAGTGCGATGCATCATGGGAGGGCATTGGAGTATTTTTATCACAGGGAGTTCAACCCATCACATTTGAGAGCCAAAAAATTCAGCCAAATGAGATATTGTATCCCAAATATGATAAAGAGATGCTAGTATTCATGCATATGTTGTCTAAGTTTCGACAATAATTAGTGCGGAGCAAGTTCAAGGTTAAGACTGATCACAAAAGTCTTCGATTTTTCTTGGAGCAACAAAACATGCAAGAGAGACAACAGAAATAGGTCAGTAAGATCTAAGAATATGATTTTGAGATTGAGTATGTCAAGGGCAAGCAAAACATGGTAGTTGATGCATTATCACAGAGGCTTGCGATAATCTTTGTTTGTGGAACTATATGTATTCTAAATCCAACATTCAAATTTTGAATATGAGATCGTAAGACTTAGAGATGCAAGCACAAGAAATGTAAGATTAGAGCCTATTCTAACCTATGCTAACAACTAACACTAGAAAGAATGAATCACTAAGGATTATCACTTGTCATTGGACCGTGGGACTCTAATGCTTATCAGGTTCTAAACCACAATATTCCATTACTGATATAAAATGTTCATGTGGGTTTATTTATGTATATTATTATTTCTTGATACTTTAGTGGTTCTAATCCTATAGTATTACATACAAAAACTCATTAAACATGATGTAGAAAAGTAAATTGCAGAAAATTAAATGTTAGAAACTATAAGCAAAAGTGTTCGATGCAAGTAAAGAATAAAAGGAAACAAACTGCAAGAAATGCATTAATAAAATAATAAAAATAAATGCTAAGAAGGCTTAGAGTCATAATGATGTATTCTAGGTTCTTATTTGTTGTATGACTCTTTTACTAAGTGACTTAAAATATCTTAATCAATTAAAGAATCCTAAAATGAAAACCACAAATTATTCATTATTTTGATGTAGGATCCGGTTTCTAGTATCAAATTAAGTACTGAAAATTATATAAATAGAAATTCTGGTTACTGGTACTGAATTAAGTACCAAAATTACAAATTTGGTTACTAGTACTGAATTATGTACCAAAAATCTGGAAATTAAAATTATGAAACACTTTGTTATCACCAAATTGATTCTGATAGGCTGCTCATCAATCAACTTAATGAAACTCTTTCAAACCACTTTTGACTAAATATTAGCCTCTTCAGTTTGAGAGGGTTGTCTCAAGGTAATTTATGATTTTCAATGGAAATTATATTATATGGCTAACTCTATAAATGTAGCTTGATTATGATTGATTGCAGGTTGAAAATGTAAGCACTTGCTACCATTGGGCTATGGGGTCAACATCAGTAAACTCAATTAAAATATTTCTTCTTATGGAAACTGAGGCAAATGAAGGTTTCAATGAAAAAGATAGTACACACACACAACACAGGAAGAAAACAACAATTTAACCTCTAAAGGAAGTCAGAGCATATTATCATGAGTTCTGAGTAATTAGACATCAAACTAACTGCAGATATTTAAACATGAAAGATACATAACATACAACACATTGAACACCTCATTTGAATCTTAGGTAAAGAAGAAAATATCACTGTATATTACTGAAACTGAAAAAATTGTTACAGAGTAGCAGTTTAGTACAATATTCTCCAACCATTTGATATTCGATCTCTTGTCTATAAATAGACTTATTTTACATTACATAGGATTCTGGATCATCGAACCTTCACTCTGACAGCTAATCATAACTGACACTCTATTTTTGGAACATAAAAAGACACCTATCCATTTAAGAGTTATTATGCTAATAGGACTCTAATTATATTTATTACAACTACTAACTAAAGGAGTGCATAATTACGTCAAAAGTAGTTAGGTGCTCGAACGACACTATCCATCATCAAAGAATAAATGCCCTCATTGAACTAAAAAAAAACAGTCATCCTATTTGTAAGGAAATGATGACATGACATTTGCTGACTATCCTTTGCTGAGTTGGTGAAGAAGAAAACTTTGTCGAAGGGAAAATATCTGTTGGAATATTTCACTGATATACTTTAATACCTCCACGTGGTTGGTTGAGCTTCAAAACACTTTCAAAACTTCAAAAAAATGCTTTAAAGACACCTTGCTACAAAACATAGCAACTTAGGTAGTTTCGTAGCGTAGTTTAGTAGTGATGTTGTTTTTATCCTTTATCCTTTCCTTCTGCCACCTCTTCTGGCCAAATAATGTTTGTGAGGTCAAAATAGGTAAATACCATCAACCTCCCTCCTTGGAACTTCATCAAACTCTTTTTAGAGACTAAAAACACTCTTCAGAAATTTCGTAGCGAATTTCCGCCCTCAAGCCTGGAACTCGCTACGAAACTGCCTAATAAGGCAGAAATTGCAGATTTTGTAATTTTATTCAAATTTGATCTTCTGAGCCAAAATTATGTCACTTGAAAATTATAAACCCTAACAAAAATGTCTTAGTTCAACTCTTCATTCTTTGGGAGTTTCATCTTCATTAACTATAGGTTGAACTTTAGGTTCTTCAATCACTTTCATTTTCAGTCCTCTCTTCTCCAACTCATCTTGAATCATGTACATTTGTTCCTGAAGGTATTCCACTTGATTTTTTAATGATCTATTTTTAGCTTGCAGGTACAAATTCATCCTCCTGGTATGTTTGGCCATAAGTCTTAGAGGATTGGTCTTTTTCAGCAGTATTTTGGCATTACTCATGGATTCTGAAACATTTGAGAGCTGACTCTCACATTTTTTCATCATCTGATCAAAATCAACCTTTTCAGACCTGTGCTTCTCTACTTCCAACTTCAACTCAAGTATTTCTTCCCTTGCTTCTCTTAGTTTCTTTGTGAGGAGTTCTTCTTATGATTTTCCAACCATCTTCTCCTTTCCCTTTCTCTACACAATGACAATTTCTTCTATTGCCGGGGATAAATATATGATATTTTCAGGTTGCATACCTTCACTTCCTTTCTCTGCCCTTTTTCTTTCCATGGCCTTATTTGCAATCTGTGACCTGGTCATTGGTTTCCTTGGCTGAAATATGAAACCAACATCCTCTCCTGCAAAACCCAATTTATTGACAGACTTACCTTTCTTCAGTTTCCTTCTATCACCTTCAATGTCTTTTGCTTGCACTATTGGGGACTTCTCAATATCTATTACATGTATAATATCTTCCAAATTTCCTTTGGCCAATGTATGACTCCTTGTTATTCTCTTATTTCTTTTTTCGATAATCTTCTATTTTGCAGGTGTTGGCCGAGGGATATTCGTTTCTTGCAAAGGTTCTTCTTCAATGTCCATTGGCTCTATAGGAAATTGTTTTCCTTCTTCACCAATCTCTTGTGTTGCAGCTGGGGATGTAAAGGATGTAGTAGTTTTTTGTTTTGAAACTTTCTTTGGAGTCACTACATCTACTTCATACCCACTCATAAACAAAAAGGAGGTCCAATCTCTATTTAATATTTTCAACTCTTCCAGCACTAACAGTTTTATCAAACCATGGTAAAATAATGATGTCTCATTACCTTCTGACTTAACCTGAACTCTATCTGACATTTTTCCAAAACTCTTGTATAAAAAGAAGGGTAGGTCAAGAGGTTGCTTACCAAAAAAATGCAGAAGGAGTATAATATGGTAAGAATAAACCATGTGTAATCTCCCTTCACAGGTGAAGTATTTTTGGATCACCGGCAGTAGCTTTGCATAACTGTCTTTCATATAACTCTTGGGGATGCCATTGGTCATATCAGATCCTCTGTGCTCCTTCTTGAGAAACTCTTCACAACCCTGCAGTATGAGCTTTATGCCTTTAAACCATTCTTCACCACTTCTAGGAATTTCTGTAGCTTGTGATATGATCTCTGGTGGCACTGTGAGATTTAAAATCCCAACCTTTGATGTTGTCCCTGTAAAAGTGGTCGCAAAGTCTTTGGAAATCCGTGCATGAAAACCCTGCAATTTCTGGTAGAACTATAGGCAGGCCGTCCTCCTGAAAGCCTCCATAGCAGTGGGATCTTTATTCATCAGCTTCAAATCCATGGGTTCATACCTTACACAATGACCACCCTTATTTTTTTTCTTTTTCGATGCCATGATGATTTATACTCTTCACTGCCTTGCTTGTTGATGGCACCCGCAGAACCAATTTCGAACAACTACCTGATTTGTGTGGTGAAGAAGATCTCAAATATCGATAGTGGGATACTTCACATGTAAGGATTAAATAGTAAATGACAAAGAGTAGCTTGGGGTAAAGTTTTAAAAGGTTATTTGACAACTTAGATTTTGATGATGGCACATGTGACCATAAAAGGAAATAATGACAAAAAAATACGACTAGGCATGTTTGGGAATCATCATAACGAACTCAAATGATCTCACCCTTTACTTTTCTAATAAAAAATTGACACCTCACACCACTCTGACCCTTTCTGCAGAAAAACCTAGTTTCTTAGCGAAAACAGTTTAGCTGCTGACAGATTCACCACAGAACTATTAGGCAGTTTCGTAGCGAAATCTGCTGATCTTCCTTGTATTTCGCTATGAAACTATGAAAAACCGACAAGTGTAATCCTTTGTGATTAAAGTGCATGGGAATGAAAACTAGATGAGATTAGGTTGATTTGACATGATATGACATGGTTTGGGATGGGTTTTAGACTTATGATGGATATCACCAAACGCAAATGCTTTCCAAAACTTCATGAAATTGACTCATGAGACAGCATGAACCCTATCAATGGAATTGTCTAAACTATTGAGTGATAACATACTCAAATATATTAAGAAACTAGATTCTATATTTCTTAACTCTTAAGCCTAGAAAAGCAATTTGAATTTGATCATAATGCATTCTAATTAACAGATATGAAGATAAAGAAATAAATATAATACTATGTGAAATACAAATCTAATGAAAAAATGAAAAGAAACATCAAATAAAATTTCCATTCAATAAAAAAATTAAAATTGAATGTTACCCTACTCTATGAATAAAAACTAGGGCGTTACCTAAGTTTAGGGGCCCTTCTTGACTTGGAAACGTGCCCAACAACTAAATCAGATTAGAAAAATGTGCATAAGTGCACAATAATTAAATATAAATTACAAAAATTCCATTACAATAATCAATATTTATTACAATAATTCCTCTTTTTGTTTCCTTCTTTTTTTCCTCCTCCACAGACCTATTTTTATAATATAAAGGAGAGGAAGCGATGGTCCAAAGGATCATATCGAATTTCATAAAAATATAATGCCTAACAATATGATTAAAACAAAGGATGTTATTTAAATAACTTTTTATAATCTAGGATTATGATAAATCATTTGTCGGAGATGGAAATGATGTTGCTTGGAATTAGTTTTAATTTATTGCAAGTTTAGACGTAACTATGAATGTTGGACTTAACTTCCTGTAGATCTTCATGCACAGGTGAAAAATTAGGTAGTGAACTCCTGGATGTAACACCCCCTTCCCACATCTGTGCAAGTAACCATCCAACTGGGGTAAACATGCAACGAGAGGCTACTATAATGATACTCAACCTCTTATGTGACCTTAAGGAAGTGGAACCAAAAAATAACAAAACCTACAGACCCTGTACATAATCAATGAAACCCCCAAGAGCTAACCCAACCTTCCAGGCCTCTTTCCCCTGGGTCACAATAACCTTTTGGCCTCTTCGAGCCATAGCCGTAGGCATAACACTGCATGCTAGCAGCTAGGAGGCTATAGTCGCATGCGTAACACTGCAAGCTAGCGACTAGGGCAACAATTACGCAGTTATGTGGATGCGGCTTTGGGATTTGAGCCACCTTTTCAGGCCCAGAGCCTAAGTCACTACCTATAAATTCTTGAAAACTTAATGGATGATAAATAACAATATGAAAATTATACAAAAACATTCACATCAATAAGAACTCATCTAGACCCCTCATAGCCATGATAGGCATTTTGTCAAACATGTCACAAACATTGAATCTACATATGTAAATACAAGATTTAAGAATAGGCATATCATACTTATCTGAGAATCGCTAAGAATCATTGATCCCTTACATCATTAGCTTCAATACAATCTATTTAACCATAGATACATTGTGTATTCATTTACAAGTAAAAACATGGGGAGAGCCATACATCATCACTGTAAAAATGCATGCTCATAACCAGCACAATACAAAAAAAATAACATGGATAGAACAACAATAGAATCCACATATAAATAAATACATTTGCATAACCATCACCAAGGTAATGAATTTATCATTAATAAATGTAGAAACAAGAAGATATGGGACTTCCACGTTCCACATGACCATATATTGGCAAAGCCAAGTCTCACTTCATCCAATCACGCTTGTGCCATATTCCAAGCATGAATGTGGGATCTCATCAAACACATCAATCAAAATAAATATAGGGCTTCCAGAGGCCAAACCACCTCAACCCTCAAACAATGAATCTACCTCACGGTTGGACATCACAACCATCATAGATTTGTCTCTATCCAGGTTGTTTCAAGGCTGTAGAGTGTTTGTTCCAACCAGGGCTTCTAGGACTAGTAACTCAACCCCAATTTTACAGGGCTTCTAGAGTGTTTTTACAACCAGAGCTTCCAAGAATAGTAACTCAACCCACCTAGGGCTTCCAGATCGTTTTTAAAACCAAGGCTTCCAGGACTAGTAACTCAACCCACAATTATATGTATGGCTTCTAGAGAATTTGTCCAACCAAGGCTTCTTGGAACTAATAAATTAAATCAAAACTAAATGAATCATGAGAACCAACCATAAAAAATCAATGGAAATAAAACCACAACACCATGGCTATTGTTGGGTGCAAGAATTACACTTAAGCAAACTCCTCAACACTTAATTTGTCAACCCGGGGGATCTGTAAACTTAGAGACGAAGCACAGGCAATGCCAGAGATGGTATGAATCTTCCTAATATAAATCCCTACTTTCTTTAAAGGAAATATTGCAGAATCAAATTAAAAGGAGAAAAAGGAAACTTGAACCATCAAAATAATCTAAGACTAGAACATGGAAGAATGCATTTGCAAGAGGGAATTAAAGATAAAAGGAAATCACTCTAGATAATTATTGTCTAACTACTGAGTGTGTGTTTTTCTTTAGCAGAGACACTAGCAGTCTCATCAGATGGACTTTTAAACCTGCTCCTTTAGAGATTTCCTTCTTGCCCTAATTTGTCCTGCACTTTCGCAGTCTTCTTGCACTACTGTAGGAACAGAGATTTATGCAGAAGGTATAAATGGTGTCTTTACTAAAGGATTTTTACTTCATGCAAGGGCTTGAACTTTTCTAGGTTCAAAGCACTTAGATCCCGTGGCAAGAAACTAGTTCTTGCACCGGATCAGAGCTTCCTGCACTTAGCATTTAATTCTTAAAATGAGTGCTTAATTATTGCAAGTGCTATTATGCTATTAAATAAAATTGCACACATAAAAAGTGAATGTTTCTGATCTTAACAGAGTGCAGGAATAAAGAAATAATCAATATACATTTATCTTGTCATAAACATTTAATGAAAGAAAGAATATTGTGGGAAGTAGACTAAGAAGGCTTGCTGCATCACACCAATGTGCACTGGTGCAGGTTCATTTCTCCTACGTGGACCAGGCGGGGAAAACCAATAAAAAAAAATTGCAGAAAAGGAGATATCACACCAACGTGCACTAGTGTAGGGTTATTTCTCTTGCTTGGACCAGGCAGAGGAAAATCAATCTGAAATCAAGTGTAGGAAAGGAAATCGGAGGAAAAGGAAATTTATCTACTTCACATAATGGATACACTTTCACTCAGATACGAATGCATGTGCTTAAAATTAAATCACACTTGACAATGTAAACACAAATTATAGGAAAACGGGAAATGGGGTAAACGTGATGGGTTGGCTGGGCCCTAGCCAACCAACGTGTTTCCCTTTTAAATAAAAACGTTGCTTAGTACCTTAATCAATTCATCAGCTCAAATACAGAAATGCAATTTGTGAAACATGAGGCGAAGCTCCCTTTTATTAATTCACTGAGGCAAGCACATACATTAATACATCATCCAGCCCAGATTCGGGCAATAAAAAAATACAACAACCTGTTACCGCCTCTATGGCTGTGTCTCTATTCTCTTCTCCTAAAAAACTCTCCCTTAGTCCTATTTACATTCTACATTATATAGATCTTTGGCCAAAGGCCAAAATAGATCATTCAACTGATTACATAACCAAATGCAGAATTTAGCTTTTCGGCCTTCAAAATTAGACAGTTAGCAAAACTGGCCATAGCCAATCTCCAGCTTTCTTCCCTTGCAGATTCAGTCTTGGCTGCCTTTGGTTCGATCTTGCTGTCATGGCTGAAGCTGCTCAAAACGAGGCAATGATCAAGGAGGTTCGGATCTGCTGCAAGGATTTGTTGTGCTGGTAACAGCTGAATCAATCACACTAGGACCAACGGTCATCTGTAGGTTGATGTGTGGGAAGTAGTCACTCTAACTACCAAATAAACATTGGAGATATCAATAAGTTACAAAGAGTGATTAAAAGTAAGAAATCATGTAATAAATAATTAATTAATGCTAAGTTGAATTAAAAATATGAAAAATAAAGTTTATATGAAATATGTCACCGTGCTTGGACTGGTGCAAGATGAGGGTGCATAAAAGAGGTAAAACAATGGTAAATGGTTATGATTTGGGAAGGGGAAAATGGCAAAAAAGAGAGCAAATTAGGGGGCTAACATCCTCCCATACCTAAGCTGTTGTGTGTCCTCACACAACTCTTTACCTTTGCAAAAAACCTTCAAAACTTTGAGCATTCCATCTCAATCCTGCTCTGACATACTGACATCAACCTGCAATGTTTCAAAATTCTTCTTTCTGATGTTCTTTAGTTTCTTTGTCACCTTTTTAAGTCGCTTGAAACATTGCGCAGATCGGTACTTCCAAAATCTAACTTCTCCTTTCTTTTTCTGGATCTCCGCAGTTAATTCTTCTTTACTTTGTTCTTTATCCTCCTTCTCTTTAGCTATGAGCTGTTCTAAGTTTTGTACTTGAAGCTCTAGTTCAACTATCCGAGCAGCATGAGTTACCAAATTTTCTTCTTCTGGTTCTTCTTCTTGCACTGGTGTAGAAGGGGATTCAACTTCATGTGGGGACTGTGGCTCTTTGCCTGCACTAGATTCTTCATTCTTTTTCCGGGGCCTTTTGATGAAATCAGCTAATAGAGTGTCATCTTTGACCTCTACACATTTTGCTGCGTCAACAAGGACTGACAGGTTGTCTTCTTCGGGGGTCTGTGCCTGTACTGGTGTCGTAGAAGGAGTCTCTTCAATAGGTGCACTAACTATCTTCTTATTTGGAGATGGGGCCCTTTATTCTGTTGATTTTTTAGGTCGTTTCCTTTTTGCACTAGCGCAAGAAGGACTCCCTTTTACATTCTTACTCATACCCTTGCTTGTGCTGGCGGGGTCCTCTGTCTCCTTTCCAAAAGCTGTGTTTTTATGTAGCTATTTTAACAGTGCCTCCCAGGTCATGCCTTTAACTTCTAATTATTTTTGGACCAAAATATTTATCAGGCCATGGTGATATAACTTCTTGTCGGCCTGATCTGCCCATTTGTCCCGCACACCCTTGGCCATTGTTTCCAAGCTCTTAAGAAAAAAATGGGGGAAATTAATCCTCCATCGGGTGTGCCATCCAGCTTTGAAATGCTGCAACATCCTAAAATTGTACACAAAAGTGAGGGAGTACCTTCCCTCACAGGTTACGAATTTCTGTAGGATGAAAAGGAGGTCCCACCACTGTCCCAGTAGGGCACTGCGCGGAATTCCTTTCTTCCAATCTACATTCATCTTATTGTCGATGACGAAATGCTGCCATCGCTTCCTTTCTAGTTTCTGATTTATAAACCACTGCCCACCTATATTTTCCAAGCCTGTCGCTGCTGCTATAAACTTTTTCGTAACCTCAAATTTTAGAGGCCCAATTTTTACTCGGCCATTTTTGAAACTTCTGGAAAACTGTAGGGCCACTTCACTATTGTGCCTGTCAAAATTTTGCAAGAATTGAAGAAATCCTGAGTCTCGCAATAGTGCAAGACTATTGCGATACTCAGCAGTCTGTTCTACCCTACTGAGAGACGAAGGTTCGCTTCGAATAGACGGCATTGCTGCTTAATGGTTATGAACAGTCAAGAATTTACATGCAACACCAGGAAAATTGGTTCTTATAGATAGGGATCCAACTGTCCACCATCCCTTCCATCTTATCACCCATTCATTCCACTAAAATAGTCGTGGATGTGTGGCATCTTTGAGATTGTGCCGGACTGGTGCTTGTGGCGGCGTTTTAATGGCTAGGTGAGGTAATCATTACGAGTGAAGGACATCTTGGATTATGGCGGAAAGGGGCAATTATATCCAAGCAACGGTTAAACACTTCCGCACTCCTTCATAATTCAAAAAAAGAACTTTAGCATTCATTAAAAATGATCATGATTCTTAACTTAAAAACACCTTGTACTTTAAATAATTTTCTCCTAGTTAATATGATAGCACAAGTACTCATCGACTAAGTGAAAGGAATTCTTATAAAATTTTATGATGACCACTTTCCTATGACGTATGCTATGAAAAGAAAAAATTGTACTATGTTTTTGACAGGGTGCATGCTTGCACCAGTCTGCTTGCACTGCTTAAACTATGCTATTCTGCTGGTACCATTCTGCTTGCATTATTATATAGGACAACATGCTTGCACTAGTGCAAGCATAATATCTGAAAAAAGGAATAGGGAATTTAAGTAAAATATAAGTTGGACTTCCAACATGGCTTCCTCAAATTATACTGGAAATTTTCTTCGCCCTTTCTTGATGCTTCAGAGCATATCCTTTTGCTCTTTGTGCGAGAGATCCTGCAATGAATTCATGACGGAACAAAGAAGTGGGAAAAGGGAAATTTCAGAATGGGAAGGAATTTTTTTACATGGATTACAGGAATATTACCAAAAGAGGGGATAAACATAAGTGGGATAGGGAAAAAAATTCAAGGGTAAAGTGGGGTTTTACGAAACAGACAGGGTAAATTCAAAAGAATATGGGAAGGTTAATCATTCTGGGATTGAAGAAGAAAACCGAGGGAATATTACGAAAGTGGAATATGAAGAAAGGCATAAAATTTTCTGGAAGGTCTACCTGCACTGCTGCAAGAAAATAACTTCAGCGAGAATTAAGCGTTACTTGAATAAAAATATCCATGCTAATTACCCCAATTGTATAAAGGTTGGTTCTGCTGAACCTGCTTTTACTTGGTGGTCGCTAACATATCTAAAGATCAAGAAACATTCTCGTTTTATTAGAAATTTTTGATCTTCCTGCTAGCAAGCTGGTTTTCAGGTTGATCCTTCTGCAATCATGTCAACGAACTGATTTTCATAATTACAGGAAAATATTTTTTCTTTATTTTTTGTATTTTAATTTAATTTAAATTTTTTTTTTTAAGAAGAAGAAGAATTCATGTTTTTAAAAGGTTGGTATTACCATTCACCACTACCATCCTGAATCACTGTTGGACTTGTTGTGTAAAATCTTTCCTGGCAAGTGGCTAAAAATACTTCTTTAACCTGTGTCCATTTACCAAGAATATTGAATTTTGTTCATCAATAGTTTTAACTTCTACTGCTCCATTCTTGAATACTGGATCACTTCATAAGGTCCCATCCAACATGTATGGAATTTCCCTTTAAAATTTTTTAATCTAGAATCATAAAAGAGCACCCAATCACCTGGTTGGAATTTCTTTTTCTGAATAGACTTGTCATGCCACCTTTTGCATTGCTGCTGAATTAGTATGTTCTTCTGAATAGCATCCCTAAGAAATTCATCTAAGTCATTTAATTGGAGAAGACACTGTTGTTGTGCTTCAGAGAGATCTAATCCTAACTGAACTACAGTTCTAAAATTTTTGATTTGGAATTCAATTGGTGACAGAACCTGTTTTCCATATACCAGCTCATATGGTGTATGTCTGCTATTTCTCCAAGTGGTTTTGTATGCCCACAAAGCTTCTAGTAATCTTTCAGCCCAGTCTTTCCAATGCGTATTTACTGTCTTTGTAAGAATGGACTCGATCACTTTGTTTGTGGATTCCACCTGGCCATTTGCTTGCGGGTGATACAGTGTGGATTTCCTGTGCTAGATCGTGTATTGCTCCATCACACCCTATACCAGATTCGAAATAAACTGCGGGCCATTGTCAGAAACAATTTCTCTAGGCACACCAAATCTAGTAAAGATTTCATTAAAAATAAAATCAACAACAACGTTTTCTGTAGCAAAGGAAACAACTTTAGCTTCTACTCATTTTGTAACAAAATCTATACAAACCAAAATATGCTTTTTCCTTAATGATGTTGGATTTATTGGCCCTATAAAATCAATAGCCCATTTTTCAAACGAATCAATCATAACTTGGGGGCATAAAGGCATTTCATTGGTTTGATTAGGCTAGCCCACTCGTTGACAGCTATCACATCGCCTGACATACTGTTTGGCATCCTTAAACAAGGAAGGCCAAAAGTAACCAACACGCAATACTTTATATGCAGTCCGCTTATCAGTGAAGTGGCCTCCACAAGGTTCATCATGAGAAGATTTCAATATGTCAAACACTTCCTCCTCTCTTGCACATCTACGGATAATCAGATCTGGACCAGTGTAAAAGAGATCTCCTCGAATCCAGGAGTATGCAACACTTTTTTGAATAATATTCTGCTTTTCACGAGCGGACAAGTGGGGTGGTGTTTTCCCAGTAAACAAGTAATTAGCAATTTCAGCAAACCACGAAGAATCTATTTACATAGAAAAAAATATATTCATCCAGAAAATCATCATTAACAAGAGTTGCTTCACTAGGATTATCTAATCTAGAAAGAAAATCTGCTACAACATTAGGTTTTCTTGGTCTATCAACAATAGTAACATTAAATTCCTGCAACAATAGTAACCACATAGTCACTCTATCGCTAGTCAATGGTTTTTTCATCAAATATTTAATCACGGAATGATCAGTATGTACAAATACTTCATATCCTGTAATATAGTGCCTGAACTTATTAATTGCAAAAATTATAGCTAAATTTTTTTTCTTTGTAGCTGTATAATTTAATTCAGCGGAAGACAAATTCTTACTAATATAATAAATAGAATAGGATTTCTTATTTTCTCTTGTCCTAAAGCTGCGCCAATAGCCAAATCTAAAGCATCAGAGGAAATGTGAAAAGGCAGGGACCAGTTAGGACCTCTCAAAACTGGTGCTTGTACTAACTTTTCCTTCAATGTTTCAAAAGACTGTTGGCAAGCTGTGGACCAAGAAAATTGACTATCCTTAGCTAGAAGTCGGAAAAGAGGGGTAGCTATCTTAGAAAATTTTTCAATGAATCTTCTATAGTAACCAGCATGTCCTAAAAAACCTCTTACTTCCCTTTGAGTTTTGGGTGCAGGAAGATGCAGAATGATTTCAATCTTTGTTGGATCAACCTGGATACCTTTACCAGAAATAAAATGGCCAAGTACCACTCCTGCTTTGCACATAATCTACATTTCTTGTAACTCAAGGCGAGATGGGCTTCCTGACAATGGAGAAGTACTTTCTCCAAATTTTTGGGAGCTTCCTGAAAAGAATCACCAAACACAAAAAAGTCATCCATATAAATTTCTACAAATTATAGATCAGCAAAAATGGCCAGGACTTCCCTTTGAAAGGTAGCTGGGGCATTACATAAACCAAAGGGAAGCACTTTATAAGAAAATGTACCCCGTGGAAATGTAAAAGTAGTTTTATCCTGATCTTCGGGTGCAATCTGTATCTGGTTATAGCCACTGAAGCCATCCAAAAAGGGAAAATATTTCTTTCCTGCAAGTGTATCAAGCACCTGGTCAATGAAAGGGAGAGGGAAGTAATATTTGAGAGTGGATTTGTTTAATTATTGATAATCAATACAAATACGCCATCTTCCATCTTTCTTAGGTACTAGCACTAATGGAGAGACCCATTGATTGTCGGAAATAGGATAGATAAAACCGGCATCCAAGAGCTTTTGTACTTCTTCCTTCACAATATCTCTTAGAGCTAGATTCATTCGCCTTTGGGGTTGTCAGACAAGTTGGGTTCCTTCCTGAATATAGATATGATGTGTACAAGTTTCAGGAGGAATACGCTTCATATCTTCATAGCCCCAAGCAAAGGCACTAAGATGGTTTTGCAACAAATTCACAAGCTGCTTCTGTTGAGATGAGTCCAAATCTGAACTAATATGCAAGGATTTACTAGGGCTAATCTCAACAAGAGTAGTGTCAGGCTCAGGCGTACTCAAGGGAGTGGTCAAATGTAGCGGTACAGAAGAATGAGAATCATGATTATCTTGAAAATCTAGGCTGAAAATATGGCTCAATGGCTCAAATTAGGCATAGTGTCTAGATTATTCAGGAAATCTTGAATCTCATCTTCTTGTGAAGACCCAGTATAATAATGGATAAGGGAAATGGGCCGTGTCTCCTCATCACTGCTTTGATCCAACCATAAAGTATCTCGAAGGTCCTGAATGGATCTGGCAAGGGTTTATAAGGTAACTTTCTTCCTAGAATTTCCATGCGAAATATACATATCACCAGAATGACATCCAATATATGCATCGGCCGTAGCAAGCCATGGTCGACCCAAGATCAAGGGATGTCCTCCTACTGGGTTCTTTGGCTAAAGCACAATGAAATCAGCAGGATATTCCCAAGAATATAATGAGATGATCACATCATCCAATACTCCTTCTGGCTTAATTATAGATCTATCTGCTAATTCAAGAAAAGTGGGAGTAGGGAAAAGATGAGATAACCGAAGTTGATTCATGGTTTGCTTAGTCATGACATTAATGGCTGCCCCTAGGTCTATAAGAACATTAGAGACAAGGACATTACCAATCTTAACTGAGACAACAAGGTTTCCGAGATCAGTATATTTTTCCATAGACACACATCCCATCATCAACTCTGCTGCCCTACCAACAAATTGAATGGTTTGGGGTTCCACTCTCTTCCTCCCGAGTTTCTTGAGACATAGTTCCTTAATAATCTTGGTACAAATGGGGATCTCTTTAATGGCTTGAAGCAAAGGTATCTTAATGAAAATATTCTGAAGCTCAGATGCCAAACTAGTCTCAGAAATAGGCTCACTTTTTTCCATTACTAGCCTCTCTGGGAAGGGAGGCTGGTTGGAATAAGATGGCAATGATTCAGAGGGTAAGGGCTACTTAGTGACAACTTTCAGAGAATGGTTAAGGGTTTCCTCTTCTCCTTTATATTTAACAATCACTATAGGTTGCTTCTGATTTTCTGATGTTACAGTCCTTCCCGATCTTAATTGAACATCATGAACCCCAATTGGAATAGACTGGTACTCGAATGGTAAAGGTGGGTTTGTTACATAGATCATTTTCACTGCTTTATTATTATTAGGATTGGGCATAGGTTGAGCAGGAAACTGAGGATTTCAAAAGGGTGGAGGTAAAGACAACGGTGGAGTAGACTGACACGGAAGTTGAGGCATTGAATAAGGTGTACGCGTAGATGGATATGATTACATAGGTGGCTGGTAGGAATATGGAGAATGAGTGGGCCGTCTCCAACCTTGTTGCCATGGTTGAGAAGGTTTCCCATGCTGATATTGATTCCCATACTGCCACTGCTGATTAGTGTTAGGATAAGAATATGCATGTGAATTATAACCAAAATAGTGTGGAGAAAATTCAGGAGCCATACCTGAACCTACCTGAGGCCAATTACTTCTTGCTCCCATAGCATACAAGTATTCAGCTTCAGGATGTCCCCCTATAAATACAACTTTAAGTCTTGGTATAGAGGGGCATTTTTATGTGACATGGTCTTCTGCACAAATAGCACACTTATTAGTTTCTTTCAAATTAAGAGGACACTCTTTAGTAGGATGCTTGTCTCTACATTTAGGACAAAAAATACATAATGACTCTTGTTCCGTCATGAGCTTTTGCTGAAATTTTAAAGAGTATAACTATTTGGTAACAATATTCATTATATAAATTTTCATGTTTTCCATTTTATTTTCTAGTTTGATAATCATAGCATCAATAGATTCAGTTTTTGTATTTATATTTCGAGTTCCTCTACTGGATCTATATTGATTTCTTGAAAATTTCCTGCATAATTCACAAATTTGTTTAAAATTTTGCTGAGAAATATCACCTTGTCCTAACAGATTTAAATTATTTCTAGCATTATCAGTAAGTCCTCTTAAGAACAAGGTTCTAATAGTACTAGGATCAAAATTAAGTCTCAATCTTTGTAAAATATATAGAAATATTTCTATGTAATCTTCAAGAGTTTCATCATCATCCTGTATGACTGTAAAAATCTCATCTTGCATGTCCTGAGTTTTGAAATATACTTGATATTTAGTCAAAAAAACTCTCTTCATCTGATCGCAAGAGGTTATAGTGTTTCCTCCTAACCCCATAAACCAGCGTAGTGCTGAGTCCTTGAGAGTAACAAGAAATAATATTAACTTCTGAGCGTTAGTTGAATAATCATAACTTCTACACAGAATATCAAAATCAAATACAAAAGAGTTAGGATCTTCATGAAATTTACCATAGAAATGAGGGAGATCTGATGGTGGAATATTCTTCATTTGCGCTACAGTATCAGAATCCACAATTGGAAACAAAAAAATGGATTGTTATTCACTTACCTGGTTTTCACCAGTCCCTTCCAAATGATCTTCATGGTCCACCATTTTTACTTATACTGCTCTCAACAGGCTGAACCACACCTGAGCTGTTGTCACCAGAATCCAGGTGGATTGTTCCTGCTTGATGGGTTTGAATTGGATTGGGCTTCGAAATCAAATCACCTCCCTGAAAACGGCGCCAAAATGTTGGGTACATGAATTACACTTAAGAAAACTCCTCAACACTTAATTTGTCAGCCCAAGGGATTCGTAAACTTAGAGACAAAGCACAAGAAATACCAGAGATGGTATGAATCTTCCTAATATAAATCCCTACTTTCTTTAAAGGAAAGATTGCAGAATCAAATTAAAAAGAGAAAAAGGAAACTTGAACCATCAAAATAATCTAAGACTGGAACAAGGAAGAATGAATTTGCAAGAGGGAATTAAAGATAAAAGGCAATCACTCTAGCTAATTATTGTTTAACTACTGAATGTGTGTTTTTATTTAGTAGAGACACTATCAGTCTCATCAGATGGGCCTGTTAGCCACCTATAAATTTTTTGTCAAGAAAATAGGTGGCTAAATATTTTTCTGAGCCTTCAAGAGATACATTTCATCTGAAAATATCTCATTCTTGAAGCCTTTGTGTGCCCTTTTCCTGTGATAAGATCTTCACTATTGATTCCATCAAGAAATCCTCACTGTCTGTGAAAAAATTATACTCAGAAAACCTACATCTGCTCCCTTTATCCCTGCAAAATTCCCCATTTTGACCCCTTTTTCCCTTCTCAAAGTTTCCCCTTTAACCCCCAAAATCCCTCCCTAATTCTTCTAAACCATCTAATTCCTCTTTTTAAACCATGTGAAATCCCTTCATTTGGTGGAAAAACCCTTTTTCCCCTTACCAGAACCCTTCTCTAAGCCTTAAAAACCCTTTTTTTGGCTTTAAAAACACTTATTTTCTCATTACAGGCTTTAGCCCCTTTCGGCTAAGCCCCTAACCACTTTCCCTCCATGAAACCCAATGCCAAGACCAGGCGCTAAGCCCTTGAGCGCTTATCGCATCGGAAGGTTGGTTGGGGCGCTTTTTCCTTTGTTAATAGAAAAGTTCCGATGCGAGATTTTGTTTGTTCTGTTGGCCGCGGGTGAATTTTCCACCGTTGATCTGTATGAGATCTAACAGTCTGCGCTTATCTCATCGCACCCCACTGCATTCCTCCATTACCCTCTGATGGCTGTCTCCACTGTTGATCCGTAAACGATCCGACGGTCAAGCACCAATCGCATAATCGTGCATTGGAAGATTTTAAAGCACCACCCTCTGTCTTCCCCAATTGGCCGATCCCCGATTGGATCCTGGCTGTTGAATCCACAAGAACCAACAGCCAAGATTTGATCTCACTCCGCCCCCGCGTCCCCAATTGGCCATCCCCGATCCAATTGCAACCATCGATCTTCTGTTGATCTAACAGTCCATATGTAATCGCACCATCACCCCATTAGAGTTTTGGCCCCTGCTTCCTCCAATTGCGATTGAATCTCAGCCGTCCGTCCCATTCGATCCGACGACCAGGATCACTCTCGCTGATTCGTTTAGCCCTTCTACCTCCGCCTCATCTTTAAATCTCCACCATTGATCCCCTGGGATCCAACGGTCAGGATTCCTCCCGACCATTAACCAACCCCTTCACTTTTGTTTCCCCTCTTCAGATCTTAGTCGTGCATTCCGCTGATCGGACGGCCCACATTAAAACCACCATTGGCCTGTCCCCACATTACCGACTGCGCAACTGTCCGCATCGTGCTCCATCCATCACCGTTAGATCTCACAGTCCCAGATCTGACGGCCAGCATACATATCGTGTTTTTTCTTCGTCCGAGTTTTAACAGTTTGAAATCACACGATATGGGTGGTTTTATTTTGCCACGTGTCGGGAGGCATACCATATTGCGTGATTTTGGGAAAAATTCAAAACCTTTCTTTTGAAACGCGAAAAGAGTGGTTTCTCTTCTTAAAACCACTTCCCCCATTTGCCTCTGAAATCTCTTCCATGCAATCCCAATTGTTGATCTATATAGATCAACGACCCTCATTCTATCACGCATTTCATTCACATTTTTCCATCGGACTTTCATAGAGTTTCATGGGATGATCTTAGCTTTTGATCTCCTCCCGAGATCTAATGGTCCATATTCAATCGCCCTCCGCCCATGCCGGTCCCACCATTCACGCCCGATTTCGTTCATTTTATGCATTTTTCTGTATAATCTGCCCACATTAAAACTTTTATGTGTTACATTAAAGGTTTATTTCATTCTACCTAACCTCTAAAGTCACTCCACCGGCAAATCCCCGTCGTCGATCGCCTCCCCCGGATCTAATCAGACGGTCTAGAAGCATTTTTTCACCAAACCTATATCAGATTATTTTTTCACCATTTCACTGCATTTTTCACCATTTCCCCCACTATAGCCACTGATTCCGTTGCTGCGCTGCCATTCCTACGATCCTCCACAGCATCCATCCTCCCTCTTGCATGGGTTTTTTAACAAATCCGGGTGTGTCTTTTATTGCAAGGTTACAGACGGTGGCTTCGTTCTTTTTACCAAGTCTATTGATGACACGATAGCGTCGATAGAGACATCGAGCTAGAGATTGCGAGAAGACTCTGAGAGAGGGTTTTAAATGCATATTTTATCCAAATCGGTGTATTATCGTTAAAAACCTCCGGCCTCGTAGTAGGTGTAAGAACGGAGACGATCGATAGACGTAGAAAAGTGTTATATTGGTTAAAGAGAGTTTATAAACTGTAATTGAAGATTTTAAGCTCCAATTCAATTATCAAAGGGTGAATGTAGCAGATTGGAAACCTTATGATTAACACAAAAGGCCTAATGAGGCCTAAAGCACATAAAACAATATTATCAGTGTCTCACATCAACAGAAGTTTCTTTCCCGTGAAAGGATAAGTCCCCATACTGTTTTGTATTCTACATCGAGCTCCGGAGAAGATTTCCACCCTGACAGAATTCCTAATTTTTCCAGAGCATTTTTCATGCAATATGGTAGACCTAAAAGTCATTTATCTGCCTTTTTCTTATCACCAGAGTACTAAAGAGTACTGCAGCCGAAAATTACATCAAAGAACATACCTATGAAGTTAATATCAGCCTGTTGAAGACCACTCTTTCACCCAAAGAGTACTGAAAATCAATGCATAAATATTAAGACAGAATGGGCCTCAAGCCCCTTCCTTCTACTTCTGTTTTAATGTTTCATTTAAAGTTCTATCTGCCTCCTCTGCCTCACTTTAGCTATAACAACTCAAGAAAAACACATTGTAAAGGTTGTTGGTGGTTGATCGGATATCTGTGAATTGTAAACTGTTTCTCTTGAGATATAGTTCTATGTGTAAAGTTGTAAAGTAGGCTAAGGAGATGATTTCAGATTGAATATCAAGCTGTTGGACAATGTTGTACATGACTGGTGTTGCTCTTTAATATGACAAGCACATTTTTTTGGATCCTGATTTAAAGCAGCGATGATGTGTTCTACCTTTGTCTCTGTTTTCCTTCTGAAATTCATTACATTTCATTTCTTTGGTAAGAATCAGAAATCTGGCTTAGGATATACCCTTTCATGGTACCCTAATGCTCCTGCTCTTCATATCTTTGATTTTTTCTACTGATTGTGTTATCTAAGAACTAATTCAAGATAAATTAACCAGTGTAGTAGCTGTCATTCACTGCTAACTGATGTATGAATTTATGAATCTGTTCTTAGATGTTCTTGTTCGGTTTTAATTGAAAGAATTGGGATACTGGGAGTTTAGAATTTTGATTTTGTCTCACTAGGGTCTTTTTCAATCAATTAAACCTTTCTAAGTCCCCTTAAGTTGAATGCCGAAGCATTGAAAGTTCAAAGCCTTTCTCTGATCTCAGGTTTCACCTTTGTGTTTAAATCTTACGTGTTTCTTGTTGTCTAAAGAGTTGACCTTTTAGGGGTTGGATCATAGGTGTTTAAGGCATTCCCTGTCCCTAGATCTGATTCCTAAATGGTCACCTCATAGGTTTCCTTGTCATTCACCTTCATTCGTTATCATTTCATACCACACTATCATCTTTAAATATCCTTTGTTTTAGATGACTAGCCCAATTGAAAATACTAGATCTTTGAATATTAAAATCCATAGTCTTTCTTGCTTGGCTCAACTACCATGGTCTAGTGATTATTTAGGTATCTCTTGCAATCCTCTTTTCTTTTTCTGCTATGAACCCTTCTTTCATGTTTCCCAACAACCAAACAAACAAACAAAACAAACCTTGTGCCTTATAACTAGCCTAATGCCTTGAAACCTAACTCCAAAGACATATACCTTTGCCTTTATAGAGAGATCCCTCTCTGGACCCAGGAGGGCTAGATCCTGAGGTCCCAAAGCGGTTTTGATGTTGTCTTATATTTTGGTAGAGCCAAACCTGCCAAAACATAGAAACCCCAACATAATGGTGACTCCACTGGGGAAGCTTTGAGTAAAACACACCTTTAAACACTTCTAAGAACTCAAAGAAGACCATAGTAGCCTGAGTTTGGTGGTTAATCACTGTGTTGGTCAGTATACCTTCTTGAAACATACTAAACCTTCCACCTGGTGACTCCATATTTCCTTAATGATTAAAGACTCCACTGGTGATCAGTAGGCCTGCTGATTATATTGGTTTTCACAAGACTCCACTGGGAGACCAGCCTTCATTAAAACATCAGCCATATTATAAGTAACAAGTAGGATTAAGCTTATTTGTTTGAAGAAAAACATACTAGCTTCAAGAACCATTCATACAAGAGCTTATCCTAACCCAAACCCACCTAAAATAGTTGACAACCCTGAGAACATTATTAGGAAATCTCCCACTCTTAGGAAGCCAACTATTTCCAGACACATCCATAGAGCTAACTCTGTACCATAAAAATTTATAGCTTTACCAGACACTCTTTTTGACTTAGACTCACAAAGCAACTTACCAAGAACTAAGTCATTCAGTGCTTTAGACTAGTCAGACCTTGAGCTTCCTAGTTCACCATCTCATAGTGGTCAACATATTAGGGATAGAAAGACCCCTCCATTTACACCTCCGAATATTCATTTCATTCAAAACTTGGGGCTCTATCACCCTAAATCAGCTCAACAGAGTGTTGCTAGTCCTAGTATTCTTGTCATCCACATACCTATTGCTCAAGCCAATCCTTTACCTCCTCAAAACATCATCATGGCAGCCTGGTATGCACCTCTGGTGTTACCACAGCCTCTAGTGCCTTTACCCAATGATTATCAGTCAAAAATCCCACATTTCACTGCAAAAGAGTCTACCACAGCTCAACACCATGTAGATAGGATGGAAGATTCCTTTGACTATATGGAGATAGATGATGAGACAGTCAAGGTGAGAATCTTTGCCCAGAGTTTAGGAGGAGATGTGAAGAAGTGGTTTAAAGGCCTACCTCCTAATAGTATCCATGATCTTCCCTCTTTATATCAATCCTTCATAAACAAATGGGAAGTCAAGACCAACCCTCTCCAAATCTTAGCAGAATACAAGAATCTTAAAATAAATGTAGGAGAGAGTGTCCATGACTATTCTACAAGGTTTAATATTTTTTACAACGCTCTTCCTCCACACATGAAAACTCCCCAAGGAATGGCTTTAGTGAAGTATCCTGAAGGCTTTGATGCTGACATGGCCTACCAGCTTATGGAGAGAGATTACAACACATTGGAAGATATGCAAAAAGGAGCAGTGAGTGTGGAAGTGAACTTGATTGAAAAGAGAGCCAGAATGAGGTTTGAGAAAAGGGTAACATATAAGGATGACATTGCATCTTCCACATCTCATCCCAAATATGACAGCCTAGCCAAAACCATGGAGAGACTAGGGAAAATGGTGGAAAATTTGAGTGTCCAAGTTAGCAACCAGAACAGAAACCAAACTCATAACTAGAACTAGAAATTTAGCAGAAAAAACCCTCCTAAAAGATAGAGAGACTCTGATCAACAACTTATACCCCCATTTCAAGAGAATTTCGTTGATGAAGATGAGGGGATAATAGAAGAGTCTGAGGGAACCACAATAAACATGGTGGAAATAGACCACTCAATCCACAATTGTTCCACAAAAGACAATCAGACCTCACACTCACATTGGGATGAGGAAAGGTTATAATCTGAGGATTATATGCTAAGATTTGAAAATGCCATCACGTAGGTTAGATAACAGTATGAACTTAGAAGAAAAAAGAGCTTAGACACTTCCAAACCCAAAGCTTCTGAGATTACCATTAAGAAAAGGCCTGAGAAAAATCCTAAGGTAACTGTTGAAAGCAATAAGTCAGCAGCTGAGAGTTCTGGGAAGAACAAAGAAAAAGATAGCCAAAATACTGATAAACAAAGCCAACAAACTAGCAACACTAGCACTGCAGCTAGTGCTCCTAATAAAACAGCTACAAAAACTATACATAATGAGAATCAGCACCCTGATTCTGCCACTAAAATAGTGGTTGGAAAGACAGAGTTGAGTTTCATGAAGAGTCAATCTCCCTTCAATTTGGAGAGTGAGATTACTAAAATTAAAATTTCTGTCCCACTCTCTAAGCTGGCCACTCAGGATGTATATAAAGGCCAAATTTTGAAAGCCTTGAATCTAGGTGAAAACAGTGACACTGTCAATCTAAGTGATGATCAACCAGCCCTTTTGTTTCGTCCAAAGATAGAGGGGAAGTTTCAGGAACAGGTGGTACCTCCTTTTTATATCAGCCTCAATATCCATGACAAGATCCTTCACAATGCAATGCATGACTCTTGGGCATCACACAACCTAATGCCTAAGGTAGTTATGGAGAATTTAGGCCTAGAGATAACCCGACCTTATAAGGATTTGTATTCATTTGACTCTAGCAGAGTGAAGTGCCTTGGAAAGATCTCTGTGTGAACCTGACCCAGATTCCAGCCAAATGTATGGTTATAGATGTGGTGGTGGCTGATGTGCCACCTAAATATGGCATGCTGTTGTCAAGATCATGGGGATCCAAGCTGCAAGGTACAATGCAGATGGATGGGTCATATGCCACAATCCTTGTCTTTAAGCAGCTTAGGAGATTGTATAGAGAGGCACAAATGAAGTTCATGGTTAGCAGCCCTGAAAAACCTAAAAATTCACCTCTGTACTCTAGCACACACAGACCTGGATTCCTTTATCCTTTTCCATGATGAATCCATAGACGAGCTAGAGCTCGAAGACAGAGAGGCAGACAATAGGGTAGAGCCCATAGATTTTAACATAATGGCCACTCTAGACATAGGAGAAAACGAAGAAGAAACCTTTGGACAGTGCACTGAATCTGAAACTCAGAGTGAACAAGAACAAGACTAAAAACAGCTGGCTAGTCATCCCTCTAAACTCCATACACATCACGAAGAAAAAAACACTCCACACCATGATGTAGACCCCATATCACAACATAACAGTGAAACTAATGTTAGGGAGGAAGATGATGATAAACCTGAAAATGATCCCTTATGGAAAATGCATTTCGATGGGTCTTGCACTAGAAAGAATGCAAGAGCGGGAGTGTGGTTACATAACACTGGGAGTGACTACGCTGAGAGTCACACCTTCAGGCTAGATTTTAAATGTACAAACAATATTGCAGAGTACGAGGCTCTCATCCTAGGCTTAAATCTATTAAAGAAACTAGGAGCCTGAAGGATAGCTGTACACGGAGACTTTTAGTTAATCATAAAACAAGTGAACAGAGAGTATACAACTAAAAATCCTAGATTAAGAGCGTATAGGAATGATGCTATAGATTTACTGAAAACCTTTATAGAATACGAACTGGTGTTTGTTCCTAGGAGTCAGAACATCGTTGCAAATGGGTTAGCCTGCATAGCTAGTTCATATCATAAAGATCCTAGTGACAAACAAATCATCATTTAGACGAAATATAGACCTGCAGTGCCTGATAATGAGAAATATTGGCAGGTCTTTGAGGGCAATAAGCAGATAGAGGATTTCCTGATTGGCAGGAATGAGTTTGAATTCCCTGATTCAGACTCTAAATCCGATGAAAGCTGCTTGAGTGAAGAGCCCCCCGAATATCACCACATGACGTAGAAGTAAACATGTTAACTAAACAACTTGGAACTCAAACCGAAGAGTATAAGAACGAAGAAAAAGAGGAAATAGAGGTGCTGTAGTCAAAAGATAAGAATATACCCAGAGGACTGGCACCTTTTACGGACCTTTCTTATTTTAACGACATAGCAAAGAAACCCACTATAGAACACTCAGACTCCGATGTCGAGGAATGCAACATAGGAACTGAGGATAAGCCTAAGATGATCAAACTGGCTAAGTCCTTTCCCGCAGACATGAAAACGAAATACATTGACTTATTTAAAGAGTTCATCGATGTGTTTTCCTGGAGCTACAAGGACTTAAAAGCCTACGATACATGCATTATACAGCACAAAATCCCTTTGAAAGAGAACCAAAAACCCTTCAGACAGAAACTTCACAGAATTAACCGAAACAACTGCGTCTATTCGAAAAGGAAATCAAGAAGATGTACGAGGCAAGAATTATAGTGCCTGTGAGGTTCTCTGATTGGGTTTCCAACCTTGTAGCTGTGAGAAAAAAGACAGGTGAGATCAGACTGTGCATCGATTTCAGAAACCTTAACAGAGCTTCACTTAAAGACAATTACCCCTTACCAAAGATGGAACACATCCTACAGAGGGTAGTTGGATATAAAAGGATCTCACTGTTAGACGGGTTTTCAGGCTATAACCAAGTTTTAGTACTCCCAGATTCACCACTCCATGGGGCACCTTTATGTACGTAAAAATTCCTTTTGGACTAATGAACGCTGGTGCGACCTTCCAACGAGAAATGGACATAGCATTTTTGGAGGAAATAGGGCACTTCATTGTCATCTATCTGGATGACATAACAGTCTATTCCAAGACTGATGAGGAGCACCTAAAACATCTGAGAAGAGTGTTTGAGAAATGTAGAAGGTTTTGTCTATCCTTAAATCCTAAGAATACTATATTTGGGCTTCAAGAAGGTAAGCTTCTTGGCCATATTATATCAGAGAATGGAATTAAGATAGATCCGAAAAGAGTTGAGGGAATACTTCAGATTAGCCACCCGAGAAACATAAAAGAATTGTAGTCCTTTATTGGGAAAATCAACTTCTTAAGGAGGTTTATTCTCAACTTAGCTGAGCACCTCAGGGATATGACAAACATGCTGAAAACGGATGCAGGAGTTAAGTGGACTGTAGAGGCTAAAAAATCTTTTGAATTAGTTAAAATTGCACTCACCCGGGCACCTGTCTTAATCAGCCCTGACTTTTCAAAGGATTCCCTGATATTTTCCTTTTCCTTCGAGCATACAGTGGCTGCAGTCCTACTGCAGAAAAATCGAGATGGAATGGAACAGCTTATTGCTTTCTTCAGCAAAGCACTGAGGGATGCACCCTTGAAATATAACATAATGGAAAAACAGGCCTATGCCTTGGTAAAGGCCTTGAAATACTTTAGGGTGTATATACTACATTCTCACATCATTGCCTACGTGCCAAATATAGTGGTAAAATACATTTTCTCCCAAGATCCGGATGGAAAAAGGGGCAAATGGATTGCTGTAATGTTAGAGTATGACCTGGAAATAAAACCCACAAAACTGATCAAAGGTTAGGGCTTAGCTCAACTAATGGCTGGATCTAACTTGCAAGCCCTTGACATAAACATGGTGGATGCCTTGGATGAACATGAAGAATTTCCCGATTTTACTGTTGAAGAACAGTTTCAAAACTCTCCTTGGTATTCTGATATCCTGTATTTACTTACAAACCTCAATGCCCCTCTTGATTTATCAAAGAATAAGGCTAGATTCCTAAAGTTAAAAGCTAGAAACTATTGCATACTAAATGGATGTTTATACTGGAAAAATGCAAATGGTTTGCTACTTAAATGTCTGCCTGAAACTGAAGCAGAGAGGATTAAACAGGAGTTCCATGAAGGAGAGTGTGGAGGCCATTTAAATTGGAAAGCCACTGCTAACAAAATAAGCAGAGCTGGCTATTATTGGCCTACACTTTTCAATGACATCCACAAAATGATAATTTCCTGCCATAAGTGCTAGATTTTTGAGGGCAAAAGGAAGCTCCTCCCTTTACCATTGCATCCTATTACCGTTGAGGCTCCCTTTCAACAATGGGGCCTAGATTTCATAGGAGAAATACACCTTGATTCTTCTGCTCAACACAAATGGATTCTCACAGTCACATACTATTTCACAAAAAGGATAGAGGCCATCCCTTCTAGGAATGCCATAGATTCTGTTATCATTAAGTTCCTAGAAGACCACATCCTCTATAGGTTTGGTTGCCCTAAAAAGATAATCACTAATAATGCTGTTGCTTTTGGATCCAAGAAAATGATTGATTTTTGTCACAGGTATCAAATAGCACTCGGTCATTCAACTGCTTATTACCCACAAGGTAATGGGTTAGCTGAATCATCAAACAAGAGCTTGGTGACCATTATCAAAAAGCTGCTTGAAGAGAATAAGAAATCATGGCATAGCAAGTTAGTGCATGCTTTGTGGGCAGACAGACTGACTACAAAGAAATCCATCGGAATGTCACCATATCATCTTGTTTATGGAATGAAAGCAGTGTTTCCTACTAGCCTAGGGGTACCAGTGATTAAACTAGTCCAAGAGATTCAGTCAGAAGAGGACAACATGGTAAGGAGGATAAATCAAACAATACATCTCCAGTAGACAAGAGAAGAGGTCTACAACAAAGCTCTGAAAGTGCAAGAAAGCATAAAGAAGTTATTTGATAAAAGAACAAAGGCTTGTGACTTCAAAATTGGAGATAAGGTTCTAAAGTGGGACTCTAGGAGAGAAGACAAAGGGAAGCATGGAAAATTTGACAGTTTGTGGCAAGGTCCTTACATCATCCAATCCACCATTGGTCTAAATTCTTTTTTTCTACAAGATCTAGATGGTACAGATTTGTTTGGGGGTCCTGTCAATGGCAGGATGCTCAAGCATTACTACTGCTGATTTCTAGTTTACATTTTTCATTTCCATTGTAAATACGATTGCTATGTTTTGTTTCCAAGAAAAAGAGAAAATGTTTCAAAAAAGAGAGAAAGAGAGGTTCAGACATACTCAAAAATTGAACCTCTAGAGTGCAAATATTGGCTCTAACATGATCAAGACTTGAGCCAAAGGAGTAAAGAAGCTGGTTCTAATAACTCAAAATCTGAACCAGCAAAGAAGAAAGAAGAATAAGCTCTAATAAGCCCAAAACCAGAGCTTAAATGAAGAAAAGAAAGCGTCTCTAATAAGCTCAAAACTTGAGTCACAAAGAAAGGAAGGATGCTTCAAAGTTTCAAAAAATTTCCAGCCTTCAAAATTTTGTTTTTGAGTTCTTGCAATTTCAGTTCATGTGCAACTGTCTTTATGCCATGGATCTACAACAAACTAGACTGTCTAATCCTGGTTTGACTGTTTTTAAATTTCTGTTGTAGAATGTAGAGAAGAAATTTGCTAGACAGTTTAATCCTTGCAGATATTAGATTAGGTAGAGAAACTATGAGACCAACTATTTAATCTGGTCTCATGGAGGAATAAGGGTAGAATTAGACTAGTTTGTTTTCTGTGTTAAAAAAAAAAATGACGAAGAAGGTCTGCAAATTCAAATGCACCTTGAAGAAAAAATGTTAGGACTGCAGGATGGGTAGGTAGATCGTTTGGGGAATGTTTTCTGCTGATTAATATCCATCATATTTTTAATAGCTGAATCAAAGAAGAAAATATGGTTCAAAGATCAGGCATCTGGCTTACTTCCCAAAGAATATTTCTGAAGTTCTTGACATCTTCAAGTAGATGCCATCCCCATGTGGAGCCACTGTTAGCCACCTATGAATTTTTTGTCAAGAAAATAGGTGGCTAAATATTTTTCTGAGCCTTCAAGAGATACATTTAATTTGAAAATCTCTCATTCTTGAAGCCTCTGTGTCCCCTTTTCCTTTGATAAGATCTTCACTGCTGATTCCATCAAGAAATCCTCATTGTCTGTGAAAAAATTATACTCAGAAAGCCTACATCTGCTCCCTTTATCCCTGCAAAATTCCCCATTTTGACCCCTTTTTCCCTTCTCAAAGTTTCCCCTTTAACCCCCAAAATCCCTCCCTAAGTCTTCTAAACCATCTAATTCCCCTTTGTAAACCATGTGAAATCCCTTCATTTGGTGGAAAAACCCTTTTTCCCCTTACCGGAACCCTTCTCTAAGCCTTAAAAACCCTCTTTTTGGCTTAAAAGACACTTATTTTCTCATTACAGGCTTTAACCCCTTTCAGCTAAGCCCCTAACCACTTTCCCTCCATGAAACCCAGTGCCAAGACCAGGCACTAAGCCCTTGAGCGCTTATCGCATCGAAAGGTTGGTTGGGGCGCTTTTTCCTTTGTTAATAGAAAAGTTCCGATGCGATATTTTGTTTGTTCTGTTGGCCGTAGGTGCATTTTCCACTGTTGATTTGTATGAGATCTAATGGTCCGTGCTTATCTCATCGCACCCCACCACATCCATCCATTACCCTCCGATGGCTGTCTCCACCGTTGATCCGTAAACGATCTGACGGTCAAGCGCCAATCGCATAATCGCACATCGGAATATTTTAAAGCACCACCCTCTGTCTTCCCCGATTGGCCGATCCACGATTGGATCCTGGCTATTGAATCCAAAAGAACCAATGGCTAGGATTTTATCTCACTCTACCCCCGCGTCCCCGATTGGCCATCCTCGATCCAATCGCAACTGTTGATCTTTCGCCGATCCGACGGTCCATATGTAATCGCACCATCACCCCATCGGAGTTTTGGCCCCTTCCTCCTCCAATTGTGATTGAATCTCAGCCGTCCGTCCCATTTGATCCAACGACCAGGATTACTCCCACTCATTCGTTTAGCCTTCTGTCTCCGCCTCATCTTTAAATCTCCACTGTTGTTCCCCTGGGATCCAACGGTCAAGATTCCTCCCGACCATTAACCAGCCCCTCCGCTTTTGTTTCCCCTCTTCAGATCTTAGCCGTGCATTCCGCTGATCGGACGGCTCACATTAAAACCACCAATGGCCTGTCCCCACATTAATGACCGCACAACTATCCTCATTGCACTCCATCCATCACCGTTAGATCTCACAGTCCCAGATCTGACGACCAGCATACATATCGCATTTTTTCTTTATCCAAGTTTTAACAGTTTGAAATCACACGATATGGGTGGTTTTATTTTTCCACGTGTTGGGCAGCAGACCATATCGCGTGATTTTGGGAAAAATTCAAAACCGTTCTTTTGCAACGCGAAAAAAATGGTTTCTCTTCTTAAAACCACTTCCCCCCTTCGCCTCTGAAAGCTCTTCCATGCAATCCCGACCGTTGATCTGTATAGATCAACGACCCTCATTCTATCACGCATTTCATTCACATTTTTCCATCAGACTTTCATATAGTTTCATGGGATGATCTTAGCCATTGATCTCCTCCCGAGATCTAACGGTCCATATTCAATCGCCCTCTGCCCATGCCTGTCCCACCATTCACACCTGATTTCATTCATTTTATGCATTTTTATGTATAATCCACCCACATTAAAACTTTTATGTGTTACATTAAAGGTTTATTTCATTCCGCCTAACCTCTAAAGTCACTCCACCGGAAAATCCCCGTCTTTGATCACCTCCCCCAAATCTAATCGGACGGTCGAAAAGCATTTTTTTCACCAAACCTCCATCAGATCAATTTTTCACCATTTCACTGCATTTTTCACTGTTTCCCCCACTACAGCCACTAATTCCGTTGCTGCGCTTGCATTCCTACGATCCTCCACAGCATCCATCCTCCCTCCCGCATGGGTTTTTTAACATTGTTTGTGTCTTTGTGCAGGGTTACAGACGGTGAAAGCCTTTCTTTTCTACACAGTCACTGTTAGTGACACAGTAGCGCTGATGAAGTTTTATCACAGCCAGAGATTGCAGGAAGATTCCTGAGAGGGTTTTAAACGCATATTTTATCCAAATCAGGTGTATTAACTCTGTTTAAAACCTCCAACACCATAAGCCCTGCAAATTCATAGACAGAAACAGTCAATGAAGCGGCAAAGAGTATCAGTGATGGATTAAAGAGTTTTAAAGCCTGTAATTGAAGATTTCAAGCTTTAATTCAATGATTAAAGGGAAAATGAACCATATTGAAGACCTTGTGATTAACACAGAAGGCCTAATGAGGCCTAAAGCATAGAAAAAAATATTATCAGTGTCTCACATCAGCAGAAGGTTCTTTCTCGTGAAAGGACAGGTTCCCATACTGTTTTTTATTCTACATCGAGTTCCTAAGAAGATATCCACTCTGACAGAAAGTCCTAATTTTGCCAGAGAATTTGTTATGCAGAATGGTAGACTTGAAAGTCATTTATCTACCTTTATTATACCAGAGTACTACAGAGTACTGCAGCCGGAAAGTACATCACAGAACATACCTATGAAGTTAATATCATCTTGTCGAAGACCACTCTTTCATCCAAAGAGTACTGAAGATCAATGCATAGATATTAAAACAGAATGGGCCTCGAGCCACTCTTCTTCTTCTATTTTAATGTTTCATTTAAAGTTTCATCTACCTCCTCTGCCTCTCTTTTAACTATAAAACTCAGGAGGAAACATATTGTAAAGGTTGTTGGCTGTTGATTGGATATCTGTGAATTGTAAGCTGTTTCTCTTGAGATATAGTTCTGTGTGTAAATTTGTAAGATAGGCTGAGAAGATGATTTCAGACTAAATATCAAGCTGTTGGACAATGTTGTATATGACTGGTGTTGCTCTTTAATATGACAAGCAATTTCTTTGGATCCTGATTTAAAGCAACGGTGATGTGTTCTACCTTTGTCTCTGTTTTCCTTCTGTAATTCATTACATTTCATTTCTATGGTAAGAATCAGAAATCTGGCTTAGGATATACCCTTGCATGGTACCCTAATGCTCCTGCTCTTCTTATCTTTGATTTTTTCTACTGATTGTGCTATCTGAGAACTAATTCAAGATAATTTAACCAGTGTAGTAGCTGTTATTCCCTGCTAACTGATGTGTGAATTTATGAATCTGTTCTCATATGTTCTTGTTTGGTTTTAATTGAAAGAATTGGGATACCGGGAGTTTAGAACGCTGATTCTGTCTCACTAGGGTATTTTTCAATCAATTGAACCTTTCTAAGTTCCCTTAAGTTGAATGTCAAAGCATTGAAATTTCAAAGCCTTTCTCTGATCTCAAGCTTCACCTTTGTGTTTAAATCTTAAGTTTTTCTTTTTGTCTGAAGAGTTAGCCCTTTAGGGGTTGGATCATAGGTGTTTAATGGCATGCCCTGTCCCTAGATCTGATTCCTAAGTGGTCACCTTGGAGGTTTCCTTGTCATTCACCTTCTTTCCTTACCATTTCATACCATACTATCATTTTTAAAGATCCTCTGTTTTAGATCACTAGCCCAATTGAAAGCCTTAGATACTGAATAGAAAGTAAACCTTTTTATGACTCCATTACCCAATGGTCTCGAGTGTTCTTTGAATTATCTCCCTTTGCCTAAATCCTATTTTCTCACCTTTTTCTTATATAGAACCCTTCCTTCATTTTTCCCAACAACCAAACAAACAAATAAAACAAAACAAACCTTGTACCTTATAACTAGCCTAATACCTTGAAACTGAAATTTAAAGACATATACCTTTGCCTTTATAGAGAGATCCCTCTCCAGACCCAGGAGGGCTAGATCCTGAGGTTCCAAAGTGGTTCTGATGTTGTCTTATATTTTGGTAGAGCCAAACCTGCCAAAACACAGGAACCCCAACAGGGCCCTTAAACCTACTCCTTTAGAGATTTCCTTCTTGCCCTAATCTGTCCTGCACTTTCGCAATTTGCTTGCACTAGTGAAAGAACAGAGATTTATGCAGAAGGTATAAATGGTGTCTTTACTAAAGGCTTTTTACTTCATGCAAGGGCTTGAACTTTTCCAGGTTCAAAGCACTCAGATCCTGTGGCAAGACACTGGTTCTTACATCGGATCAGAGCTTCCTGCACTTAGCATTTAATTCTTAAAATGAGTGCTTAATTATTTCAAGTGCTATTATACAGTTAAATCAAATTGCACACATAAAAATTGAATGTTTCTGATCTTAACAAAGTGCAGGAATAAAGAAACAATCAATATACATTTATCCTGTCATAAGCATTTAATGAAAGAAATAAGATTGCGGGAAGTAGACTAAGAAGGCTTGCTGCATCACACCAACATGCACTGGTGCAGGTTCATTTCTCCTGCTTGGACCAGGTGGGGAAAACCAATCAAACAAAATTGTAGAAAAGGAGATATCACACCAACGTGCACTAGTGCAGGGTTATTTCTCCTGCTTGGACCAGGTGGAGGAAAATCAATCTGAAATCAAGTGTAGGAAAGGAAATTGCAGGAAAAGGAAATTTATCTAATTCACACAATGGATCCGCTTTCACTCAGACATGAATGCATGTGCTTAAAATTAAATCACACTTGACAATGTAAACACAAATTACAGGAAAACGAGAAATGGTGTAAACGTGCTGGGTTGGCTGGGCCCTAGCCAACCAGCGCTTTTCCCTTTTAAATAAAAATGCTGTTCAGTACCTTAATCAATCATCAGCTCAAATACAGAATTGAAATTTGTGAAACATGAGGTAGAGCTCCCTTTTATTAATTCACTGAGGCAAGTACATACATTAATACATCGTCCAACCTAGATTCGGGCGATAACAAAATATAGCAACCTGTTACCGCCTCTCTGGCTGTGTCTTTGTTCTCTTCTCCTAAAAAACTCCCCCCTTATTCCTATTTACATTCTACATTATATAGATCTTTGGCCAAAGGCCAAAATATATCATTCAACCGATTACATAACCAAACACATAATTTAGCTTTTCGGCCTTCAAAATTAGACATTTAGCAAAACTGGCCGTAGCCAATCTATAGCTTTCGTCGTTCACAGATTCGGTCTCGGCTGCCTTTGGGTCGATATTTTTGTCGTGGCTGAAGCTGCTAAAAATGAGGCAGTGATCAAGGAATTTCAGATCTACTGCAAGGATTTGCTATGCTGGCAACGGTGCAAGATCCGATCCTGCACTAGGATCAACAATCACGGTAAGTACTCTAACTACCAAATAAACATTGGAGATATTGATAAGTTACAAAGAGTGATTAAAATTAATAAATCATGTAATAAATAATTAATTAATGCTAAGTTGAATTAAAAAAATGAAAAATAAAGTTTATATGAAATATGTCACCGTGCTTGGACTGGTGCAAGATGAGGGTGCATAAAAGAGGTAAAACAACGGTAAATTGTTATGATTTAGGAAGGGGAAAATTGAAAAAGAGACAGAAAATTAGTGGGCTAACAGCTATCTAGGAAATGACACGATGAGGAAAATTCACATGCATACACCATGTATGCCAAAACTAGTGAGGAACATACATGCAACTTGGTACTTTCACTTAGAAGCTGCTGTAGATGATGATCCCCATGTCCTTTTTCACTTTCATGCTCTTCCTTTGCCTTCTTATTCCAAATATCCAAGTATGACACACCCTCCAAGAGTGCTCCAAAAAAAATCTAAGTATCCAAGAGTATGAGAGAGAGAGAGAGAGAGAGAGAGAGAGAGAATGATGAGAGCTCCAAAACTGCAGTGAACAAAAGCCATGAAATGATCCTCATAAGACTTTTCATTAATTAGGCCTCTATTTTGTTCAAATTTCCATTATTTTCCTTCATTTTCCTCCTCACATGAAACCTGTGACCTTTCACCTCCCTTTTCTCATATTTTCCATTATTTTCATAAATAAATTCCAATAAATACCACTTTTCCTTTCCAAAGCCTTAGCCATTTCCTTTTCCAATTTTGCTTAACCATAATAAAACATATGAACACCAGCACTAGGATTTTTTTACCCAACATTCAACTTGGAATATGTTTCCCATGACCTTGGTTATTATTTTTTTTTATTAACTTTTATTACATGGAATTTTCACCAGGGTTATTATACAATCCATCTGGAAATCCAGCTCAACCAAACCATGAGAACCCATCTCATCAAGTCTATCCAGAAATGGAAAGGCTAGGCTGAAAAAACTATCCCACCTAGAAAAACCCATGCCATGATAGAAAAGAACCACATGCAGTACCATGCATGCCTAATCTAGCAAGGAAATCACACATGACAATCAATACCTGCAAAGAATCCTGTTGTAGCTTCTTGATCTTGCTCCTCCTTGCTTTCTCCTTCCTTCCTCCTTCTTTATTTTCCTTTCTTGATCTAATGCCAAAGTGCTCCAAGAAACTTTAAGTGTCCAAGAATGAGAGAGAGAGAGATCCAAAACTGAACTGACAAGAGGTACCAACTAATCCTCATAAGCCTTTTTATTGATGAGGCCTCTATTTTCTTCATTTTCCATTATTTTCATTCATTTTCCTCCTCACATGAAACCTGTGGCCTTTCACCTCCCTTTTGTCCTAATTTCCATTATTTTCATAAATAAATGTGTCAAAAATGCCATTTTTCCTTTCCAAATCCTTTTCCATTGCCTTTTCCAATTCATTTAGCCATAATAAACCAAACAAACACCCACTAGGATGTTTTGTTCAACATTTAGCTTGGAATAAGTGTCCCACAAACTGTGGTTATTATTTTTAAATTTTATTACATGGAATTTTCACCAGCGTTGTTACACAATCCTCACCCCTTAGGAAGAAATGGTCTCCATTGCATCAAGTTCCCTCATTAAATGGAGAAAATTCTATTGAATTTGGTTGTTGGTGAGTTGCTTTCCTTGGTGGAGAAATTTCCTTCCTTTGACAACCCAATACGGTTGTATATTTTGTTGGCAAGTATATTTTGTCTTGGTGTCCATGATCTGATCCATTGTAGACTTCCCAGTGCATTCAATATTGATTTATTTGGGGGCCATTTTCTTGAATACCTTTGAGGTGTCTAACATGGATGGAAAATATGGTTCACACAAATCCACTTTAAATAATGGGTGTAATCCAAGGAAAGGAGGAATACTCCATTAAAAATCATTTTCACCCATAGCCTTTATGATTGTGTAAGGCCCATATCAAAGTGGTATGAGCTTCCTATGGGGGATTTTGTGGAACTTTTTCTGTAAATGCAATTGTCGGGTGATTTAATTACAAGGTAAATACCTGTCATTTAATTTGTCAACCCGAGGTTTCGTAAATTGAAGAGGTATACCTATACTATATGTACTAGGTGGTTATCTTTTAGATTATATTAATCTAATGCAGTTAAAAATGATTACAAAATTTAATAAATTAATCAAATCCAAACCAAATCAAACCAAACATAAAGAAATTGAAATCACACTTGCATAGAGGAAATCAAACTTGCTTGAAATTGAAATCACACTTGCAGAATTGAAATCACACTTGCTAAAATGAAATCACACCACACTTTCATAACTAAAATCACATTTGTAGAATTGAAATCATACTTGCTAAAATGAAATCACACCACACTTGCATAATTGAAATCACACTTGCAAAATTGAAATCACACTTGTTGAAATGAAATCACATCACACTTTCATAATTGAGATCACACTTGCAGAATTGAAATCACACCACACTTGCATAAATTAAATCACACCACACTTGCATAATTGAAATCACACCTGCTAGAAATTAAATCACACTTTACTGAAAGGAAAAACACACTTGCATAAAATGGAAGCAAACTTGCTGAAAATAAATAAAATAACATAACTATACAATGTTACCAATATGTACAAAGATGTGCAAACTGTGGTTTATGGGGGCCCTCCACTCGTCAGCAAGCACACTGAACAACTATCACATCTTGGAGATCAAAATAGTAGTATCTATTTCATAAAAATTAATTTACAAGATATTACAAGAACTCTCTATCCTAACTTTACAAATTACATCTAGAACTTGGAACCTCCAACTATCAACTAGCCACTAGCTAATAATTGACAACTGACTACACATCCATTTGTATGAAGGGCACACTCCTATTTATACAAAAGTTGAGGATAACTATACAATAAATACATATCCTTAGATATCTCGTAAATCCACATTTATCTCTTTGTGGTTACAACCAATCACCTAAAAATGTAAGATACAAATCCTCTTATCCATGATTCTTCTCCTTTGAATGTGCATAGTTAATGATCCACACCTTCTACAATTACTCCAAAAATCTTCATGAGTTGGAATTTGAAATTCGAATTTGTGGTTGGGTGGCCAAGTAGGACCCATCTAGAATCTCCAAGTAGGCCTACGATATCACAAAACTCATAACACTTTTAGATATATATGAAAATATGTTAATTTCCTAATATTTAATCACAAATTCACTTAAAATACTTAAAATTAATGACTTGGAAAATAACAATAATAAAACCACGTGATGATGAAAATGGTTATTTAATGTAAGGTTATGGAGTTACAAAGTTATGGAATGAGGGTCAAATGATGGAAATGAAGGTGAAAGTGGATGATATTTTGGAGGTCCATTCTGGCCGTCGATCGGGAAGGCCAAATCAATGCATAAAATGTAGGTTTTCAATTGTAAGTTGTTAATTATAATTTGTGAGCTAGTAGTTAGAGGTTATAGGTAGCCAATTTTTAGTTGATAGTTGGAGGTTCCAATTTCTAGATGTAATTTGTAAAGTGAGGATAGATAATTATTGTAATATCTTCAAAACTTCATTTTTATGAAAAAAATAATGCCACTTTTATCTCCAAGATGTGATAGTTGTTCAGTGTGCTTGCTAAGGAATGGAGGGCCCCCATCAACCACAGTTTGCACATCTTTGTACATATTGGTAACATAGTATAGTTATGTTATTTCATTTCTTTTCAGCATGTTTCTATTTTATGCAAGTGTGTTTGTCCTTTCAGCAAAGTATGATTTCATTTCAGAAGGCGTGAGTGTTATTTCAATTCAGCATTTCATTTATGCAAGTGTGGTGTGATTTCAATTCAAGATTTCATTTATGCAAGTGTGGTGTGATTTCGATTCATCATTTCATTTATGTAAGTGTGGTGTGATTTCATTTATGCAAGTATGATTTCAATTTCTTTATGTTTGGTTTGGATTGGATTGATTTAATTAAATTTGTAGTTAGTTTTAATTGCATTAGACTAATCTATTATAATAAATAACCACCTAGTACATATATTACATTTATACCTCGTCAGATTACGAAACCTCAGGATGACAAATTAAATGACATGGATTTAAATCACAATTAAATCACCCAACATTTTGGCATATAAATGAAAGTAATCTAACAATCAATTAAATTAACCATATTTTCTTCATTTTCCATTATTTTCCTTCATTTTCCTCCTCACATGCAACATGTGACCTTTCACCTCCATTTTCTCCTACTTTCCATTATTTTCATAGATAAATGTGCCAAATATGACATTTTTCCTTTCCAAATAATTTTCCATTTCCTTTGCCATTTTCTTTAGCCATAATAAACCAAACTAACACCCACTACGATGTTTTTTCCAACATTCAGCTTGGAATAAGTGTCCCATTAACCGTGGTTATTATTTTTAAATTTTATTACATGGAATTTTCACCAGGGTTGTTACACAATCCTCACCCCTTAGGAAGAAATGGTCTCCATTGTGTCAAGTTCCCTCATTAAATGGAAAAAATTCTATTTAATTTTGTTGTTGGTGAGATGATTTCCTTGGTGAAGAAATTTCCTTGCTTTAACAACCCAATAGTGTTGTATGTGTTGTTGGCAAGTATCTTTTGTCTTGGGTTCCATGATATGATCCATTGTAGCCTTCCCAATGCATTCAATATTGTTTTCTTTTAGGGCCATTTGCTTTAATACCTCTGAGGTGTCCAATAGGGATGGAAAATATGGTTCAAACAAATCCACATTAAATAATAAGTGTAATCCAAGGAAAGGAGTAATACTCAATTCAAAATCCTTTCCACCCATAGCCTTTGTGATTGTGTAAGGCCCATATTGGAGTGGTATGAGCTTCCTATGAGGGATTTTGAGGAAAATTTATGTAAATGCAACTACACCTTATCACCAACATGAACCTTTTGTGAAACCTATGCTAGTCATGGCGTTTCTTTTACTTGACATTGTGTCATATCCCCAATTAAAAATTTTACAGGAAAATTCCCAATTTTGAAATTTTGGAGATATATATATATATATATATATATATATATATATATATATATATATATATATATAGGGTAAATAAGTTGTGGAGATATTTAATAAACTTTGGAGGAAAGGAAACGGGTTGGACTTAGGAGAAGAAGACAAATTAAAGTTAAGTTGTGGATTTACCAAGCATGGAAATATAACCATGGGAAGGATAAAATAATGGTATGGGAAAAATTGAACCATGGTATGAGGAAGTGAAAGAAAAAATAAAAGGAAGGTCGAGGCCTCATTTTGATCACTCAGGTTTTCACATTTTATTTCTAAATTGGAGGTTTGCTTAAGTTGTTGAGCTAAGTCAACCAAGACTATTTAGCACATGGATTTCCAAGTAGAGAATCCCACTCTTTTGGTGAAATTAGAGTGCCACCTTAGGAGAGAAAACTTGGATTTGACTGAATATTTAATCACCTGTATTTTGTGAGCCATTTCATCTCAACAATTGATAGGACAAATTTTTCAGTGGGACATGGTAGTAGGAGTATAGTTTCTTAGACGAAGAGAATTACGAGGATATTTGTATTGAGAATTTGTAGGAGTTTTTCTTGGAGGAGGATGAGTTTGCTTGTGGAGTTTCAAATCCTAGGACTATTTCATTTGTGAGGGTTGCATTGTTCTTCTTTTGGGTCTGCGTAGGGGTTTTATGGGCTGTTTTCGCTATAGCAGTTGCTAAAATATTGTGCCGAGAAATAGCTGTAATTTCACTCTTTATTTTCAGCGCTATGTTTTAGTGTTTTTTTAGTTATTTGCAGATAAATTTTGGTGGAAAAAATATTTATTTTTTGGTGGGACGTAGAGCTAGGAAGTAGGTGATTTCACTTGATTTTTGGGTAATTCCGGGAGGTTGGAATTAGCCCAAAATATTTCTGGGTTTTATTGGTTCGGTGTTAGAGATCATTGTGCTAACTTTTTAGAATTGTTGGTGTTAGCACAAATCTTTGCTAAGTCATGATACCATTCCATAGTTCTGTTTTTAGGATTAAATTTAAAAAAATTGCAAAATTAAAAAAAAAAATTGGGCGCCACCAGAATTTCTGGAAGCACTAGTTTTTTAAGCCTTTCAGACAATCTGTTATTTCTAGTTTCTGTCTTTTTATTTTTATTTTCCGATGCTGCCGGAATTTCAGGAAGCATACTCTGTTTTTTTAAATGAAGCAAAAAAGCGCATCCACTTTAGTTATACCACATGCCATAGGGTTAATACGCATCAAATATTTTTTAAATCTTTCAGGATCTAATGAGAGGTGTCGTATAACAGTCAGTTAGCTAAGGTCAAGTCATTGTATATGTTGAGTCACATGTTTCATCCATAGTTAATGACCGAATTGTTTCCTGTCATGCCTGTCTACGCTAAGTCAGTCATCCATACATTAAGGTACATGTTTTTTTGAGTTAAAGGGATAGTGGTGATCACATCGCACACCATAACCGTTCTACTGGCCACACATCAGTGATGCTGGAAATTCCAGCCAATCAACAACACAGTTTGTGGGGATGACTGTATGTCATCAAAGACACTTGCCATAAGTTATCTGGAGATCCTATACGGAAAACACAACCAAATGAAGGTGGTGATGGTGTGTCACATGGTGCACATTATGATCATGAATATTTTTGATGATGGAGGGTGATTTGCATGGGGTGGTGAACCAAGATTTAGTTTTAAAACCACCAAAAAAAAAGGAATGATGTCATTTGAAGTTTGATCCGCTCGATTCGAATTTGCTGAGAGTCAAAGTTGGAGAAGAAGTATGGATTTCAGACAAGATTCCAGAGAAGGATACAGGCCACACCTGTAAGGTAAATTATTCCTATTCTGCCACCTATCATTTCTAGGAGACATAGTCAATTATTTTTTTGAAGATGACTAAAACAGGTGGTAAGATAAATCAAATAGAGCCATAGGGTGATGATTTGGTTGATGCTAATTTGAGGGTAAGAACTCTGTTTATGCAGTCAGGATGGTATCCTCTTCAGTTTTGGAAGCTCACAGTTAGGAGTTTCTCTAGATTTTTCTAATTCTTTTAATGGACAAGAGGCTACAGTTTATGGCTTCACTTTGTAGGTTTCTGAAGACACCATTGTTGAATCCTTTAACCTTCCCCAACAAGGAGAAAGGTGGTTCAAGGGACAAGTTATCATAGGAGGTGATCTTAAAAGCTTCCTCAAGGATACTCACAGAGATCCAAACTAGGCAAAAGGCATCCCAGGAAGCTACCTTAAGAATGAATGGGAAGAGGCAATCAAGATTATAAATATATACCTCACATGTAAAAGGAGGTATACAGTGGTATTCCTATATCACATGAGGCTTTCTTTTCATATTGTAGGGATGAAGACATTGAATCTTCCATTTTTCTTATTGAAAAGCCTGACCAAGATGTTAGCAAGGGTTCAGACCCACACTGATGTTTCCGAGTATATCTTGTACCATCAAGATTTGATAAAAGTTCTAGTTGAAGATGAGTTGAGGAAGAGAAACCAGACTTGGGACCATTTTATATTCTATAGGACAGGCCAACCTGCACCTGCACCTGCACCTCTAGTTCCATAGTCAAACCCTCAGCCTGCAAAGAGAAGAACAAAAAGAAAGGCCCAGAAAGAAAACATTCATAAAAAGGCCAAAGGTAAGAAAGGGAAAGTTTATGCAGGAAAAACTGAAAGAAAGGTGGAAAAAGGAGAGAGCTCCTTAGAAAGCAAGCCCAAGTCCATGAAGATAGTACCCCTTGTTCCTCCATTTCCAAATGTCTACAGTAGAGACAGAAGAGTAAGGTCTGCAACTATAGATAAGTGAAAAGCATATGTGCTACCAGAAATTTCGGAAGCACATATTCAGAAATTTTTTAATAAGGAGTATAAGCTTACACCATCCGATGAACAACTCCTTAAGGATGCTGGATATGAAATCAACAAGAAGAAGAAGAAGGAAGAAGCTAAACCTATTTCTAGCACCATAAAGAGACATACAAGAGATAAAAATAAATTTAGGCTAAAATCCAAGGATCTTCTCAAGCCAAGCCTAATTACATAATTCATTGATGTTGAAGGGAAACCTGAAGGTTCAAAGACATAGAAAATAGAAAAATCCATGAAGAAAAGCAAGAACCCAACCCCTTCAGAACAACACTCAGAGCCCTCAAAGAAAAGAACAACACAAAAGGGTTCTAAGGAGGACAAAGACCCTGACAAGGAGGCAACTACAAGAGCAACCGAATCCAGAACATCAAATGCTGACAACAAAATGGATTTAGATAAACTGTCTAAAGCTGCAGCACACTTAGAGGAAAGGTAGAAAGGTTTTTGGTACTAATCCCTTTTTGCTAATCAGTTATAAATTTTGAACAACAGCCTAGATGTCATGAAATACAAGTTAGCACAAAAGTTTCAGTATTTTTCAATGTATTTTGAAAAATAAACAGTGCACTACCAGAATTTCTGGTAGCATTCCAGATTTTGCGCAGTTACAGGTTTTTACCGGAAATTTCGACAACACCTCTTTTACTTGAATTTATACATCTGTCAACAAGTTTTTTCGAGCCATTTAAGAATGGATAAAAACCCATAAATAAATGGATAATACAAGTGATGGTGAGAGGTAGTTATGAGGTTCTTGTAGGTCTTATTAAATGAAGCTACATGTTTATTAATACCCAAGACACAAGGAGAAAATTCAGCAGAAAAAGGGGAAGCATGACAACACACTCAACATTCTAGCCCATAATTCTTCTCTTATTCTTTCTCCATATATCCTTTCTATTAGATTTTGAGGAGATAAGAATGTATTTTATTTTGACACATATGTTATGTTAGAATTAATGTTTTCTTTTTTTTAGAAGAAATGGAGTTGGTTCCTCTCTTGCTATATATAGCACTTGTAAATACTATTTCTAGGTTGGATGTTGGTCTACCTGAAGACTGAAAATAATAGAAAAAAATTTATGCTTCATGTCGGAGGATTTTGTGATTCAAGGAACATATAATGTGTGGTGTGTATCTTTTCTTTTTTAATTTCTTCTAAAATATGAATTGCAGCAACTAGTGAAGTGTGAGTGAGAAGTTGTTAAAGGATTTAACAGTAAATTATCCGCTTTCAGTTTTCTACAAGTTATATGTTTGTAATAGAACATGCCAGTGAAGGTTTCATAAAGGATTTGTGGAATATTTTATACATGCAATCTATTTTCTAAGTTTTGTTTGCTTAACATAAACAGTTTGTGTTAAAGGTGTAGAAATTTGCTGAATAATGAAGATTTATCCACTGAGATTATCCTGGTCACACATTAATTTGAATTCATGCATAACACATAACCTCTTCTACAATTGATCAACAATTTGCGGAAATAGAAACAGTCGCATGCGCACATAAACACAATATGTAATGGGGAAATCTTATAGCTGAAAACCCCCAGCTATTTGTATATTATAATAGAAGAGAAAATGTAACAATCTCAGTACAATACTCCTCACAAGTACTCAGTACTGTCTCCAAAAGTTACACACAAACTAGCTCAGTTTTGAACAAGTCACAGGTTCAAAACTCATCCACTAATTGCCTGCCTCTATTGCGCAATCCAAGATGAGAGAATGGGAGATCCAAGTTCGAATCTCCTTGGCTTCAACTGCACAATCCTCATGGGTAATCTCCTCCAATGCTTGTGCAAATCTCATGCACAACTACTGTCGCAACTAATAGCAAACTCACCCTTTCATCTACCTCTTCCACTGGTCTCCACTGAACTGTCCATGCACTGTAGTGAACTGATGTGTTCTTGAGTTGAATAATGAGTTAATAATTAGTGAATTAAATAATATTTAATTCAATCCACTCATTACTAGTGTATTAGCTAGTTAAACTAAACACAACTAGTTCAACTAAGTTAAACCGAACACAATTCCACCAACTGTCTCATCAACTCCACCAAACTCTGCCACTGAAGTCCTAACTGAAGTCAACCATGCATGAGCTCACCAAACCCCAAGGAATAGCATAATTCCTTCTGTCAGATGCATGAGCCACATCCGTAGCTCCAACTGAAGTGCTGTAAGAGAATAAACTGAAGTTTAGAGTCCAAATATTATTAAGGGCTAATAATATTTGACTGACCTATTTTTAGACAGGCAGTCTAAAAATAGACTTCGACCCGTATGTCTAAAAATAGAGGTCCATATATTTTTACCAACTCGACCAATCATCCAAGAATATCATACTGCAACTCCTAGACCATGCTCCATATGTCTAAAAATAGACATAGTCTAAAAATAGACTTTGCGCCAAAAATAGCCTGCGGGCCCACTTAGTGAAGGCGACCTCATTTCACTAAGCTCCATCATCTTGTTGCATTTTCAACACTCCCTCTCAACAAGATATGGATTATCTGCAACCCCTATCCTGCCTCTGTGGAATTCGAACTTGCTCCTGGTGAGCGCCTTCGTCAAGATGTCAGCATCCTGATCCTCCGTGGGAACATATGAAAGTAACATGATTCTCCGTTGAACACAATCTTTGATATGATGGTACCTGATGTCGATGTGTTTGGATCTATCATGAAATACTGGATTAGCCGAGATTTTAATGCAACTCTGGTTATCACAATAAATCACAGTAGGCTCCAAGTGCGATCCGAACAATCCGACGAGGATCTTCCTCATCCAAATAGCCTCGCATGCAGCCAAGCTAGCTACCATGTACTCGACCTCTGCTGAACTGAGTGCCACGGATATCTGCTTCCTGTTGTACCAGGAAACTGCTGTCAACCTGATACTGAATATTCCTCCAGATGTGCTCTTTCGGTCCGTTGGGCTCCCTGCCCAATCTGCATCAGTGAAGCCGCAAAGCTTCGCTCCATCCTCCTGTCTGTACCACAGACCATATCCCGATGTGCCACTAAGATAATGCAATACATGCTTGCCTGCCTTCCAGAAGAGCTTGGTAGGCTTAACCATAGCTTGCGAAAGCTGGTTAACTGCATAGCATATATCGGGTCGTGTATTGACCAGATACATAAGCGACCCCACCAACCGTCGATAGACAGTGGCATCCACTACCTCCGCTGAAGTAGCATCCTCCTTCCTCCAACCACCAGGAAGAGGAGTGTCAACAGGCTTGCAGCCATGCATGTTGAACCTCTCCAGTATCTCCCGGGCATACTTACCCTGAGAAACAAACAATCCTCCACTGCGCTGCCAAATCTCCAATCCCAGGAAATAATGAAGGAGGCCCAAGTCCTTCATCTCAAACTCTCTAGCAAGATCCTCCTTGCATGAAAGTATCAACAGCTCATCACCCATCAAAATCATATCATCTACATACAGTACGATGATCAACAGCTTCCCCTCCACCACAATCTGGTACAGGTTTGGATCTGCCTCACTCTTGGAGAATCCAAGCCCGGTGAAGTAGCTGTCTATCCGAGTGTACCAAACACGAGGTGCTTGCTTCAGCCCGTACAGTGCTCTCTTGAGTCGGCACACATGCGACTCACTGCTGAAGATCTCGAAACCTTCAGGCTGCTCTATGTACACCTCCTCCTCAATGACTCCGTTGAGGAACACAGTCTTCACATCCATCTGATGGATGTGCCATCCCATCTGCATTGAGAGAGCTAGGATCGTCCGTATGGAAGAGTACCTTGCGACAGGTGCAAAGGTCTCCTCATAATCGATCCCCTCGATCTGTGAGAAGCCACGGGTGAAAAATCTCACCTTGTACTTCTCCACACTCCCGTCAGCCGCCTGCTTCACTTTGTAGATCCATCGCGAACCCACCACTGATTTCCCCTCTGGTCTTGGGACAATCTCCCATGCACTGTTTTTGAGGATCGAATCATATTCTTCGATCATGGCATCTACCCATGCAGGTTCCTCCACAGCTTCCTCAAAAGAGGATGGCTCCGTCACAACACATTGACTCATAAGAGCCATGTATCCAGTGTACCAATCCAGTGACTGCCTCTGTCTGCGCTGTGCTCTAGGTGGTCCTACAACCTTCTCTACATCTCGAGCCAGTCGCTTAGCTTTTGTAGTGCGCTTGCGCCCTCTGATGGTTGGCGCTGCATGAGTGGTCTCTTCCACCTCATGAACTTCCTCTTGTGGCTGATCCACATCTGGAAGCTCCTCCTTAGGAACTAATAGCTCCTCATCTGCATGCAAGTGTAGCTCCCTCTCAAGCGAACACTGCATGGCTTTCTCCTCCTGAAACTTGATATCCCGTCGCGCAACAGTCTTGCGACTGTCTGGAAAATACACCCGATAGTTGTGAGGTGTATCAGTGTACCCCACAAATATTCCAACCTCTGTGGTTGGATCCAGATTCTTTCTGGCATCCTTCGTCACATGCATGTAGACAGGAGAGCCAAAAATCCGCAAATGGGAAATGTCAGGCCTCTTGCCAGAATAAGCCTCCTCTGGTGTACTCATGCCAAGAATCTTGTGAGGACAATGGTTCTGCACATATACTGTTGTACTTCATGCCTCAGCCCACAAGTGAAGGGGTAGGCCCTGATCATGCAACATCGCCCGTGCAGCATCCACGATCGTTATGTTCTTCCGCTCAGCAACCCCGTTCTGCTGTGGGTTATGGGGTGCGATGAGCTCTCTCCGAATCCCTTCTGTGCTGCAAAAATATTTGAATTCAGTAGAGATGAATTCACCACCATTGTCACTCCTAAGAGCCTTCACATGCTTCGCCGATTCCTTCTCAACCAGCACCTTGAATTCACAGAACTTTGAAAATGTCTCACTCTTCTTCTGCATGAAGAAGATCCAGCACTTCCGAGAGAAATCATCAACAAAGATCACGTAGTACTTGTGCTTTGCTGTTGAAGCTACAGAGAAAGGACCACACACGTATGTGTGAACTCTCACAAGGATCGTCGTGGCGCGACTATCCTTCTCGTGAAAGGTGGCTTTCACATACTTTCCCAAGGTACACCCCTTGCACTGATCTGACTGCGCAAGAGTGCCCTTAGGAAGCCCAGTGGAAATCTGCTGCAGGATCTTCAAAGCTCCATGGTGAAGGTGGCCCAATCTCCTGTGCCACAGCTCGCCATCATCATCCTGGCTCACCACTTCTCCCGCCTTGCATGCCATTGCTGCGTAGCCATCTACTTGCAACTGATAAAGGTTCTTGACTCGAACCTTTATCTTCCGGGTCTCTCCAGTTGTCTTATTGCGCATGAAGGCTTTTCCTTCGCTGAAGACCACATCATACCCCTTATCTTCCAACATAGCCACAGAGATCAGATTCTTCATCAATCCTGGAACATGCAATAATTCCTTCAATACGAAGGGTTTACCAGACTCCCTCTCAAAGGAAATGGTACCGATACCGGTCGCACTGTATCTACCATCATCGCCCATCTCGATGTGCACTCCAAGATCTTTCTCCTCCAGATCTGAAAACAAATCCCGATCTCCGGTCATGTGAAATGACGCACCACTTTCCAAGAACCATACTGATCCCATCACACTTGAAACCAAGCATGCGATCAGTGGAAAATCCAGTTCGAATTGAGAAGCCAATGCCTCTCCCGCTGCAGATCCAGCAACCTTCTTATTTTTCTTCTTCTGCGGACAATTTGTGGCATAGTGTCCGTGCTGGTGACAGTGAAAACACTTCACCTTGGACATGTCTTGCTTCTTGCCTTTCGCACCAGACTGAGAAGCCTTCTTGCTCTTCCCCTTCTTTGCTTTGGCAGCCAAAGCGCAATTTTCTTCATCGGATACCTTTGATGAAGATCCGTCCCTGGTAGTCCTCCTTATCTCCTCCTGCATGAGATCCGCCCAAAGGCGCTCCCATCCCGGCAACTTCTCCCAACCATTGACACTATCTTGATATGAATTCCAAGCCTTCGGAAGACCAAGGAGAGCCAGGTCTACCATGTCCTCTTCTTCGACAGTCACCCCCACACTTCCCAGCTCATCTCTGCATTGAGTGAACTTCGTGAGGTATTTGGCGATATTGTCGCCTTTCTCCATCTTAATGTTTCTGAGCTTATCCTTGAGCGCCAACTTCCTTTGGTCACTCTTACTCTGGAATAGATCTGTCAACGCTTTCCACATCAAATATGGAGAAGCTTTTCCATGCAGGCTGGATACAATGTGATCCTTTACGCCCTCCAACAGAATCCTTCGACATTTCGCCATCTTCTTTTGCCAAGCCTCGACTTCAGCAGGATCAATGGGCTTTTGGACATCCGTATCTACGAACTCCTTCGGTCCATTATCTTCTAATACTGCCTCCATGCGATCCTTCCATGCAGCATAATTCGAACTGCCTTCAAGAGCATATTCGAGTCGCAAACCGTTGAAAGACATTTTCAACTCCGGCACCAAGAAAACAAACTGCTGCAAAATTCGAATTCCAAACTCAAAAACTCAACTGCTTCTGGATCTATGAGAACAAATTATTTCTAGCACAGAGATCGACTGTAAGGGCATTTACTGGATATATCACCTTTCAGAGAAAGGATGGATCCAGAGGCTACCTGGCCCGTTACAGACTCTGTCTACCGAAATAAAATTGTAATCACTGTAATAGATCCCGATGATCAATTTTCTCCGATACCATGTAGAAATTTGCTGAATAATGAAGATTTATCCACTGAGATTATCCTGGTCACACATTAATTTGAATTCATGCATAACACATAACCTCTTCTACAATTGATCAACAATTTGCGGAAATAGAAACAGTCGCATGCGCACATAAACACAATATGTAATGGGGAAAGCTTATAGCTGAAAACCCCCAGCTATTTTTATATTATAATAGAAGAGAAACATGTAACAATCTCAGTACAATACTCATCACAAGTACTCAGTACTGTCTCCAAAAGTTACACACAAACTAGCTCAGTTTTGAACAAGTCACAGGTTCAAAACTCATCCACTAATTGCCTGCCTCTATTGCGCAATCCAAGTTGGTTCAATGAGAGATCCAAGTTTGAATCTCCTTGGCTTCAACTGCGCAATCATCATTGGCAATCTCCTCCAATGCTTGTGCAAATCTCATGCACAACTGCTGTCACAACTAATAGCAAACTCACCCTTTCATCTACCTCTTCCACTGGTCTCCACTGAACTGTCCATGCACTGTAGTGAACTGATGTGTTCTTGAGTTGAATAATGAGTTAATAATTAGTGAATTAAATAATATTTAATTCAATCCACTCATTACTAGTGTATTAGCTAGTTAAACTAAACACAACTAGTTCAACTAAGTTAAACCGAACACAACTCCACCAACTGTTTCATCAACTCCACCAAACTCTGCCACTGAAGTCCTAACTGAAGTCAACCATGCATGAGCTCACCAAACCCCAAGGAATATCATAATTCCTTCTGTCAGATGCATGAGCCACATCCGTAGCTCCAACTGAAGTGCTGTAAGAGAATAAACTGAAGTTTAGAGTCCAAATATTATTAAGGGCTAATAATATTTGACTGACCTATTTTTAGACAGGCAGTCTAAAAATAGACTTCGACCTGTATGTCTAAAAATAGAGGTCCATCTATTTTTACCAACTCGACCAATCATCCAAGAATAGCATACTGCAACTCCTAGACCATGCTCCATATGTCTAAAAATAGACATAGTCTAAAAATAGACTTTGCACCAAAAATAGCCTGCGGGCCCACTTAGTGAAGGCGACTTCATTTCACTAAGCTCCATCATCTTGTTGCATTTTCAACAAAAGGTCATCAACATAGCTATGTAGCTGATTTAGGATAGGAATATTTCCTAAAATAGGTACTAGCTATTCATTTTCTTCCAATTGTGTACCATGATCCCTATACTACCTTTTACCCACACACTTTATACTTTCCACAGCTTTCAAAATTCATGAAAGTCTTAAAGAACATAAAATCATTTCAAAATATTTGATAAAACCATCCCACCACTCAAAAAACCATTTTAAAATTTAAAATGAACTATGATGTGTAAGGCTTACTCCTTAAGCAGTAAAGGAGTGAATTCTTACGCTAACAGTTGGATCATATTTGAGGCCTTAAATATAGTTTTTCCTCCAATAGCAACAATAGTAATTTATGGGAAGAGCGTGAAACTAGTGAGCCATCCCATTATGGAGTTTTACTCATTCTCACCTGGGTTTTTTGTGCCTGCTTTAGAAAGATCAAGTGCACACATTCCACTATATTTTGTACTCAACTTCTCATTGGATAATTAATAAAATGGCTCAACTCTATTATTTCTTCTCAACAATGTTCTAAACTTTTTATTTTTGTGGATTTTTCAGATTGCATGTTTATTTGTTTGTTGAAGCTAGTTCATGTCTTGATATTTCATTGTATTTATCTGGTTAGAACATTACCATGGTATCAGAGCATGTTATTGGCCAGTTGTGGTATTTAGAGCATGTCATGACTAGACCGTTTCATGGAGTTTTTCATTATCCTAGAGACAGAGGCAGAGGGAGAGGAAGAGGTCATGGTAGAAAGGACAAGCATGAGCATATTTCTGATACAAAGTTTGAGAACACCATAGATTACATGGGGGATAATGGGGAAGATCAACCTAGGAAGGGTGGGTGTGACCCACTACTGGGGGAGTTGGCAAGATCAAACCAATAAATGATGGAGATGATGAGGCAGATGTTGGCTCTACAATTATAGAATATTTAGGGAGGACCTCAAGGTGGTGGGGGAGGAGGTTTTGGAATATGATAAGGGAGCCATGTACATCCACACACAACCCATACATATGGTCAAACTCCTAGGCCTACTATGCCTCACTTCATGGAGGAACTAAAGTGAGAGAGAGGTGTTGATGCATTCAAAGAGTTAATTAGATAATTCATTGACATGATTGACGAGTATGAGGCCTTGGATCCCATGATCAAAAGGACACTCCCATTTGCAGATTAATACCATATAAAGGATAAATATAAGGGAGTTGGACCCTCATTCTGAGGAGGACAACAGACTCAGAATTGGGATAATAAAGAGCTAGCAGGGAAGGTGAAATTTCTAGGATTTGATGGGACAAATAAGAGTTCTACAAGATCATGGGTTTAGAAACTAGAAACTTACCTTAGTTTGAATCCCATGCGGGAGGAATACTTCATCAGATTTGATAAATTGCATTTGGAGGGTGATGTACAAGAGTGGCGATATCACAGATTAGTTACACTTGGGCATGCATTCATCACATCCTATATTGAGCTCACTCACAGGATGTTGGAGGGTGTTGATAGGAAGGATCCAAAGTCGCACTTCAGGGAGTTAACTAACCTGAAGCAGACACTAAGAGCCCTGGCTTACATAACATAGTTTCAGAGGCTTGCGGTGATGTTTATGGATATTTCCAAGGTTTGATTGATCACTTTGTTTATTGAGGGTTTGGCTAAGCCTCTTTGAGGTTGGGTGCAATCTTATAGGCCAGTATCATTGCAAGATGCCATTAGCTGAGTGCAAGATATGCTAGATGTTGTTCCAAAGAAGAGGGTTCCAACCCCTACTAAACCCTCTTTCCATCAGAAGGGAAAATACATTAGACCTTCTTAGAAGGAATTGAAAGGGAAGGGAAAACTGGATGATGAGACTAGGAGGGACCTTTGGCAGAGGAGATTATGCTTTACTTGTCAGGATCCATGGGAAATAGGGCATCAGTGTATCAAGGGAAAGGCACACTACATAGAAGTATTTTTAGATAGTGAGCTAGAGGAGGAGGATGCAGAACATAAGGTAGATTTAGGTGAGGGTGGACCTCAAATCTCGGGTGGAGGTGGCCTACCACCCCCACCTAGTGGAGGAGATTTCTTGACCACTTATGGAGTTATTGATTCATTTCTGGGAGTTCCTAAGGTTGGTGGATAGTGTAGAAACCCATAATTTTATTGATGCATAGTTGGTGGAGCATAGAGGCATTCAAACAACGAATTTCGATGGATTTTTAGTACTGGTGCCAGGAGATAGGACTATGTAGTGTACTTGATATGTTCCCATCATGATAGTGACCATGGGGAACTATTTGGTGATAAACCATTTCTTCATGGTGGACGTTCTAGACACCAATGTGGTGATGGGAGTTAAGTGGTTGTATTATTTTGGGCGTGTCACTACTTATTGGAGGAAATTGGAGATGTATTTCATAGGGTTGGATGGAAACCTAGTGGTGTTGAGGGTTATGCATTCATACCCACCCCGGAAAATGTCTGCGCACAATATGGAGGGTTATTTTAGGCGTAGTGACATATAGTGGGTTATAGAGTTGAGGATCTCATAATCTGAGGGGCCGAAGAAACACGCGCATCCGAACATTTTGGATCTCTTGGAGAGACATCATGCAGTATTTGGAGATATTCCACTAGGAAGGCCATCTGACAGAGGGTTCAAACACGCCATTCAGATGGAGGAGAGGGTACACACAGTCATCACCACTATTTACAGACATTCCAAGGCATATTGGGATGATATTGAGAGGGTTGTACATGTGTTGTTGAGGTTGGGGCATATCCGCCCTAGATCACTTCCTTTCACTTCTTCCGTAATGTTGGTGAAGAAGGATGGGACCCTTAACATGTGCATGCACAATAATGTTATCAACAAGAAGACGTTGAAGAAAGTGTATCCCATTTTGTGCATTGATGATTTGATGGACGAGATTAGAGGATCCAAGTAATTCTCTGAAATGGAATTGCGCTCAGGGTACCACTAGATTTGGATGAGGGATAAAGACATCCCCAAGACAACTTTTCACTGTCATTATGGACACTTCGAGTTCCTGGTGATTCCCTTTGGCATAACCAACACAATAACCATGTTTTTGTCTTGCATGAACCATGTGTTCTGCAATCAGTTGCAACGATGTGTCTTGGTATTATTTGATGATATCTATATATATAGTAGGACTTGGGAGGATAACCTCCAATATCTAGAGGAGGTCATGCTCATACTAGAGGAGAAAAAATTGTATGCAAAAATTTCCAAGTGTGAATTCAAATAGACAAAGATGTTATATATTGGGTATGTGATTGGGGAGGATGGAGTACGAGTGCATCAGGAGAAGATTAGTGCCATCCTGGTGGCCTACATCTAGGAATGTGACAGAGTTGAGGGGATTATGTAAAAACCATGGTAAAAAATACATGTAAAAGTTAATAAAGGTAAAATAATACTTTTGTCATGGGACATGTATTCCAAGTTTAATGTTGGGAAAAATATCCTAGCGTGGGTATTAATATGGATTATTAATGGCTATGGGAATTGGTAAAGGCAATGACAAAGGCTTTGGAAAGGAAAAGTGGCATTTATTTATGAAAATAATGGAAAATAGGAGAAAAGGAAGGTGAAAGGTCACATGTTGCATGTGAGGATGAAAATGAAGGAAAATAATGGAAAATGGAAGAAAATAAAGGCCTCATTAATAAAAAGGCTACTAAGGACTAGTTCACAGACTTTTTTCAGTTCAGTTTTGGAGCTCTCATTCTATTCTCTCTCTCTCTCTCTCATACTCTTGGATACTTATTGTTTTCTTGGATAACTCTTGAAGTAGTGTGGAATACTTGGGATTTTGAGTAAGAATGCAATGGGAAAGTGTTATCTCCCTGTAATTTTCTAGATTGATTGAGATACAAATTGACAAGGGTAAAATCAAACCAAGCTTTAGAGCTCTAGGATCTAGCCCTCCTAGTCTCAGAGAGGGATCTCTCAATTGTTTGCACATATATGTCTTGTTTTCTTTTAAGGGTTGATTTTAGGCTAGATGTTAAGTGCAAGGTATTTTGATTGTTTTTTGGTTGGGTATGATACTTTGATAGATTTTAGATAGGAAACATGGAATATTGTTAAGTCATTGGGAAATGGAGTCTAACAAGGTCTAGATAAGCTCATCAATGGTGTTTAAGAGAATTTGCAGGGCAAGTTTACTTGGTTGGTGGATCTTTTAAGGTTATGAAGGATTTATGAAATGGACATAAAGATTGAGAACAACAAACTAATAAAGGGCTGAAACTGAATCCTTTTTATACTTGTAAACTAAGGGAGTTAGAAAATTGATAAGAACAGCAAGAGAATCAAAGGCATAAGCAGAACCTAATCCATTTGATTTCAGACTGAAAACAGATAATTAACCAAGAAAAACATTCAGATAAAAACATAGAAAGGTAAGAAACTTATCCAACTTTCAGAGCTTTTATCATCTAGAGCAGAAAAACATTTAAGATACACAAGTAAATATAACCATAGAAGGAGAGAAAACTCTAACATCCAAGATTACAGCTATAAGGTTTCCTTAAAACAATTTTAGCTAAGTAAAGGCAAAGAGCATGATTTTAAACAGACTTCTTTGACAAACCTAGACAAAGATGCTTTAAAGAGTTGATTCCCAAGAACAGAATATTTCAGTGGCAACAATATGCAGGGCTAACCATAAATCATAATTGATGCTAACTGATCTAAATTATCCAAGAAATGGACGAGCTAAGAACTTGTTAGAGAGGAAGAAATGATTTATCTAATATATCTTAGCAAAAGAAAACATTAAGGCAGTGAAGGACAATTAGATTTAAGGTGCCATTAGAAAACATTTCTTAATCTAAATTATTTGTCCTACTGCAGCATAGCAAGATGGAAAACATAATGGAAAACTAGAAAACGCAAATAAAAGAAAAATTCTCTATCAAACAATCCTATGGATCCTGCAAACAATCCTTCTCCATCAACAAGCAAATCAGATCATGCATGAGTTCCAAGACATCAATTTCTCTTCAAGAGCTTCAAAGGACTATGTATTATTCTAGCATCAGTCATCAAAATCCAACATTTACAATGAGTTCCAATGAAGTATTTATGCTGAAAATGAGGAGGCGAAACTCTTCTAGGGTTCAAAATGTTATTAATTATAGAGTAAATGCATTCCTAGCCTTGAAAACCACGCAGGGCATAAGGTAAGAATATCTGCAGCTACTTCTCTGTTTAAATAACTTTGTCTTAATTTCTGAGATAAAGATAGGTGGAAAATATTGACTTTTAAGGCTCTACCCTATCTTTACAATAACTGTTCTGATAGTTTAAAATATATTATTTTGTGTAATAACTGCTTGTTTGTATTTACAGATAAGAATTGGCCAAAGGAGTCAGTTGATATTTCTGATTGAATAACTGCTCTGTGTTGATGCGTTCAAGGCTGCTTTAGCCTAATATTTCCTTTAATTTCATCATTAAACTGTGTTAAGGCCTGATCTCACTTTTTGCCATCATAATTTTACTATGTTGTCTTTATCTATAATCTGCATGGTTTAAGTCTTTTAATCTTTCATGCTTTTGACTTAACCATTAAACTTGAATCTCTCTAATACTCTTCACTAATCTTCACTGTTTGCTGACGGGTACTTTCTTTGCGCTGGAGGGTTTGACTTAATAGTCAATATCATGATTTATTGACTAACGCTCGGAATTTATCCCTTTGTCCCTTTCTGCAATTGAATAGGCCACAGGATCATCACCTTGAGCTCTATGCCACCTTTAGTGACTGTGGGATGCTTTGAATAGCTCAAACTGCCATAAAACCTACAAAAACCAATAAAATTGTTAAACAAAACCTACGCGAGGGCTTGAACTGCTTTAGAGGATTGGGTGGAAGCAGAGGAACTGTGAGGAGGAGGTGGATGGAGCAGAAAAGGGCCTCATGGCGAAAACCCACGAAAACTAGGGTTCAAAAATAAATTTGGTACGAAGAGATGCAATGGCAGTTTGGCAGAAAACTGGAGGCGATTTTCGCACGGGGCCGGGGCGATAAGTGGTTTTACCCCAGCCGAACACAATAGGGCTTAGGGGCTGACACGTATCTAAGGAAAAACGCCCATTTCGCGTTGAATTTTGGGTGTTAAAAGGTTTTGGTGAAATGGGTTCGAGAGTGAATATGGATAGTTAGATCTGGATGATTGACGGTCAGGATCTAATTGTGATCCCGCATGGATCACAGATGGTTGAAAAACTCAATGAAAAGGCGAAAAAGTGACGACCATTGGATTGGGAAGATCAACGGTGGAGATTAACTGCGGGGGGACTGGCGGGTACGGAGGGATCTTGGGGCCGGGTGCCTCCGCAGTGAATGGGAAACGGGGAAAAATGTTGGCCGTTGGATCAGGAGAAGATCGACAGTGGAGATCGAGGGTGCGGGGGGGCTCGGGAGTACTGGTCACCTTGGTCGGGTGCCCCCACAGTGAACCTGCAACGTAGATCTGGGTTAATCAGACGGTGAGGATTGTATCGGCGGAGGATGGATATCGGCGGAGAAAAGGGTTTGAGAATGAGGAAATGAGAAGTTGCGAAGTACGATGAAGCGAGGACCGTTGGATCTGGGAGAGATCAACGACTAGGATTCCATCGGCGGGGGATGATCATAGGCGGAGAAGGGAAGGCGGAAGGGAAAGGGGGAAGCTCGATGCAATGCATTGATGTGATGGAGCGATGTTATGACCGATAAAGAGCGGAGTGTGATGTCCATCGGATCTTGGGGAATGGACAGTCTAGATCTTATTGGAGGATTGGCCATTGGCGAAATAGAAAACTTGGAAGAGGGAACTTGGAAAGAGCGACGTGCGATCGCCGATGGGTTTAATGCTCAGTCATGGGACCGGGCCTTATGGCGGAGAAAGGGTCTAGGGCTTAAGTGGAAGGCGCTTAAAGCCTTATGTATAAAAAGGGGCGGAAAGGATTAAAAACAAAGGTTTTTAAGATTTTTGAGGGGTTCCGATAGAGTTAAAAAGGGGTTTAAAACCAAATAAAGAGGTTTTATAAGGTTTAAAAGGGGATTTTAAGGAAGTGAAGGATAATTAAAGGGAAGAAGGGAGATTTTAGCAGAGGGGAAAGGTTATTTGAAATGAGTGATAGTGAGTGAAATGAAGGGTTCTCGGAGGCATGAAATGGTGGAGATTTAGGCCTTGTAAACAGTTTCTTTTTTAAGTAACAGGCTATTTTGAAGGATTTTCAAGTGGAGAAATCAGTGAGATGGGTCTTATGAAGGATATTGAATGCAATATATTTCAAGAACTCACAGATTTGCTAAAATTTGTTTCTTGAAGGCTAAAAATATCTGTTTTAGCCATCTTTGAATATGTCAAAATTATGGATGGTTAACGGAAAGGAGGAAAGTGGAAGAAGACATGAGGATCAACAACTACAATGAGATTTTCTTATAGGTATCGAGTTGCATGTATGATTTCCTTACTAGCTTTGGCATGCATGGAATATGCATGTGGATATTTGTTTATGATATGTCATTGGCATGGAGGATTGCTTGGATTCACAATGGCTTTTCCTAGCCTTGCCATTTCTTGGAGAGCCATGGTGTTGTGGGTTTTAATTTTGTTTTCTGGTTGGTTTTCTTGTGCCTTTGGCTGTGGGTTGAGTTATTAGTTCCTAGAAGCCTTGGTTGGAAAAAATGCTCTGAAAGCCCTGTAACAACTTGGGTTGATTTAATAGTCCTTGAAGCCTTGGTAATTGGATGAATGTTTTGGAAACCCTTGGTGGGTTGAGTTACTAGTCTTGGAAACCTTGGTTGGACAAACACTCTGGAATCCCGACGACAACTGTGGGTTGAGTTACTAGTCCTGGAATTTTTGGTTGTAACAAACGATATGGAGCCCTGGAAAACCTGAGTAGAGACCAATATGGTGATGGTTAGTGATTTTTGACCATGAGGTGGAATCATTGGTTGAGGGTTGAGGTGGTTTGGCCTCTGGAAGCACTGGTTTGGCTTTGATTGATTTGTTTTATGAGATCCCAAATTCATGCTTGGAATATGGCACCGGGGTGATTGGATGAAAGTAAGATTTGGTTCAGCTTAGTCTATGGTCAGATGGTTCGTGGAATTCCCATACCTAGTCGGCCTATGAAATCATCAATAAGAGATATTTTTCCTTGGTAATTTTATGGGTAAATATACTTGTTTATATGTGGCTTACATGGTTGTTATATCCTTGATATTTATAGTGATTATGAGTGAGTTTTATGACAGTGATAATGTTTGGCTCTCATCATGTTTTGATTAATCCCTAAATTCATAATGAATATTTGGCTTAATAGATGGTAATGTATTTATTGTGACGGGGCATCAATGCTTCTTAGCGATTCTCATATAAGTGTGAGACCCATTGCTCAGATCTATTATTTAAAATTTTACAATGCACATTTGTGAAATGTTTGAAGAAATGTCTATCATGGCTAGTAGGGGCCCAACCAAGTATTTTTTCAAGTATTTTCATCTGTATCAGTTTTTCGATGTTACTTTTCATTTCTATAAGTTTCATGAAGTTCTGGGAAGTTCTGGGAAGCTTGGATTGTATACGCCAATATCAGTACCATCAAGGCCATGGGAGAGTGTGTCCATGGAATTTATTGGAGGTCTACCTATTTCAAGAAAACAACATGATTGTCTTTATGTAGTTGTGGATAGATTCAGTAAAATGTGTGTACTTATGCCATGTAAGAAAACCATTACTGCTGAAAAAACTACTAAACTTTATTTTCAACTGTATGGGTTCATTTTGGTTTGCCAACTTCTATTTTTAGTGACAGGGATTCCAGGTTCATTAGGAATTTTCGGTACAATATTTGTAAGATGATGGACACAAAGTTGAAAAAGAGTACTGCTTTTCATCCGCAAATTGATGGCCAAACCGAGGTGGTGAAAAGGACCATTGTGCATCTATTAAGAGGATATTGCAGCAAGCATCCCAAGTTGTGGGATGAACAACTGCATTACATTCAGCACGCTTACAATCGGGCCAAGAACTCTTCTACAAATAATTCACCTTTTGAAGCCTGCTTTGGGTATTTGCTAAAATCACCATTACGCTTCATCAATGAGAAGGATGTTGCAATTGATGGGCATAGTGATATTGACAAGGTTGTAAAGTTCATTGAGAAAATTCAAATTATTTATCAACAAGTTCAAGAACAACTTGAGAAGAGTCAAAGAAAGTACAAGGAGAGGCATGACAAACATAGAGTTGATCACAAGTTTCAAGAAGGAGATGAAGTACGGTTGCACATAAGAAAAGAAAGGATGCAAGGAGAAGGTAAAAAGATCAAGCCTATTAGTTATGGTCCATTCAAGATTATTAAACAAGTTGGTAATAACTGTTGGAAATACTGAGAGGGGGGGTGAACCAATATTCCTTTAAATTAGAGCATTAGTTAATCTTCCATATAATAGTCTTCTCGTCAACTGGCTCTCCCAATAATTCTAGAGTATTGGTTATTTCATCAACGTATTAGAAGTATTCAACAATGTTGCAATATTCTTTCATTTTGAGTTGCTCAAATTTTTCTCTATAGATTTGAAGCTTTGCTTCTTTGACATTTGAGTCGCTTGTATATATATTCTAAAGCTTGTCCCATACATTTTTGGTGGTTTTAAAACCCAACACCTTATGATAAGAAGATTAAATAATTCCACTGATAATAATATTCTCTACTTTTGCATCATTTACCAAATTCTTATTACCTTGTTCATCCGCGGTTGATGTAAATCCATTTTTAATAGTGTCCCATACTTCGTAACCTTGTGCCAAGAGATAAACCTCCATTATTCCTTTCCAGAGTGCATAATTATTTTCATTGAAAAAAGGTACACCATTCTTGGTATGCTCCATGACCTCCTTCCAGCTGTTAAACTGCTATTGAAGGAACCAAGCCCTCTGATACCAATTGTTGGAAATACTGAGAGGGGGGGGGGGGTGAATTAGTATTCCTTTCAATTAGAGCATTAATTAATATACAATTATTATTAGTGTATGTACAATGATAGCAGTAAACAAAAGGAACACAAATGCACACATATTTAAGGTGGAAACCCACTCCGGGACAAAAACCACCTAATTCTTTTCTAATAATTCTTTAATATTCAACTCCAATTGAAAATAAAGCTCCAACTTCCTAGAATCTAGAAAAGCATTCTTCTCCATCTCCCACTGGATGGATGCTCCAATGCTCGAGATTATTCAGTAGCCAACTGAATGGATGCCCTAACATCCGATGATCTACAACTCACCCTAGCACCACCCTACCACCCTGTAGAAGAATAAAAGAAGAATGGACTCTCATACCAGGGAAAATGGTCTACTTTACAATGATATAGAATGATGTAGAAGAATAAGACACACTAGACCATAACCCAAACTATGACACAACCACCTAATGATGATCCTAGACCTCCCGACACTACCTCTTCAACTCTTGGCAGATAGACACTAGTACAATTTTTTTACAATAATGTATTTACAATGACTTAGTACAATGATACCTTTACAATGACTGTATCCAGTGCTGCCCACTTAAAGACTTCATGTGATGAACTTATTGTTGTTGTTTTTCACCTTGGTTTCTGCTCTTATCATGCTACCCTTTGATGCACCTTGCTTTGCTTTGCTGCCCTAGAAAGTCTGGTTCTTCGCAGCCTTTGAAAACACATGATCTAGCTTTTACTTGCCTTCTAGGAGCTCGATATTGAATCTGGTGTATCTATGTTATTTTAGATCCCCAATATGTGATTTTCGGTCCTGTAGTATTCCTCTGAGTCATCTTTCTAATGCCATAGGTCTGACCCAATTTGGATTATTCAAGAGAGAGTTATGCCCAATCTCTCGCAATGCCCTAATTATGGATTGTTCAAGTAGAGCGAACTTGTACGACATTCCACGTGTCACTGTTTCCTCATTTGGATCTGATATTGATAGATAAAAAACTAAATTTCGTGCACTATCTGTCGCTTTTTACATAATTCCAATCCGATACTTAGAGAGAGAGTTATGACAATTCTACCAAGGTCACTTCTTTGAGATGAATTTCAGGAGTCTGCAAAAACACTGACTTCCACAGATCATATATCCGAAACTATTGCGCACCTTGATCTGAAATTTGTAAAGGAACTTCCTCAAGATTTCTGCTTCGATTCAAAAAAATTTCAGCTTCTGAACCTTCGTATAAAAAAAATTAGAGTGCAAATTCCACAATGACCTATTTCAGATAGCGAAATCCCTACATAAGGAGGATATGAGGACCATAATTTATATAAATGCTTAGGTTGAGAGGGGATTCAACAAGTGAACGTGGGAGGGATTTTAGGAGTGTAAAAATTATTAATTATTGACTTTTCAATGACCCATGCCACAACCCCATGGGGTTTTATCCCACTAATTGGGGTTACAAACTTCAAACATGAATATCTCTCAAACCGTGAAGAATTACGTGGCATGCCATATATCAAAGGAAACATCTCGACAAGTAGAAACGATAAAAAGCATTCTTGACCCAAAATCTAGTAATTTGGTAGGTCAAAATTCCCATGAAATATTGGGGTAGCCCCTGGTGCTGCTTGGGTTGATAACTATGACAACCGTTGATCAACAATCTCCCCCTTTGGCATTGATGGAAACACAAGTACTCCCCCTACGATCATGACACCTCTTCCTAGAACATTCTCTCTCCCTTTGACATCAATGGAAAAGGGTAGCTCCCCCTGACACACAACCATCTTGCGGAACTATACACACTTCCACTCCACCCTTCTATTTAGAATAAGGAAAATCTAATAAGAACTCGGGAGAATCCCAAGCTTCTGGAGAAGATATTCCAATGCTTCACGAGTACTCTCATGATAATTAACCCTTCCTACCCAATCTACATCTGTAAAGGCATGAATAATGAAATTGTTACCCTTGGGATACCACAAGCGATATTATTTTGTTCCCTTTAGTTGTCTAAGATTTTTTTTTATGGCAATAATATGTGATTCTTTTGGTGCTACTTGGAATCTTGCTACTTGTCCAACTGCTTGCATAACATCTGGCTGGGAGGCTGTTACATATAGAAGACTACCAATCATAGATCTGTACAACCTTTGATCTACATCCTTAGATGAGTCGTCTATGCTCAATTTGCAACCTGTTACCATCGGAGTAAGGATGGGTTTGCAATCTTCCATTTTGAATTTCTTGAGCATTTCCTTGATGTACTTGGGTTGACACATAAATATTCCTTTCTCTTGCTGAGATATTTGAAGCCCTAAGAAGTATGTCAGCTGACCAAGTGAAGACATCTTGAAATTACTTTGCATCTTTGTAGAAAACTTCTTACTTAGTCGATCATCATTGCTACCAAATATTATATCATCCTCTTTAGCTATTAGACGTGATTTAGTTGCTTCATCCAAAACATATATATCATTTGGAGCTCGACTTGCTGTAGCCACAATTTCACCATACCTGCCTTTCCTGATTTCACATTTTGTGGAGTTGAATAGTATTGTGTGTCCTTGATCACACATTTTTCCAACTATTGATTTTGATTCATGTTTTCAACCAATAGAACATCTTTCAGCTGGTAGCTCTTTGTGGGAAATGTTTTGATCTATAACATTTGAGAGATCCATCATTTCCAAAGGACACGGTTCCATCATCTTCTGCTGAGAAGTACAGGTACTTTCTATCTACATTCATATGCGTTGAAACCTTTGTATCAACATACCACATCTTTTTGAGCCTTGGCTTGAGCACAATTATCAGTCTTCTTCTTCTTTTATGTCTGTTCGTTCTGTGGCTTCAAAGATTCTTCTGGAGGATTTTCAAGTCTACAGTGTCTGGCTATGTGTCCAAAGTTCTGACATTTGTAACATTCCATATTATTTCTTAAATGTTCAAATCTATTGATGTTTCGTTGAGCCTTGGGAGGTTCATATTTGAAGGATCTCCTAGAATTGTATTAGTTCCTAGGGTACGTCTTTGGGCATTCTCTGACTTGTATTAGGTACCCATATGAATGCGGTATGCCAAAAATATGTTGGTACCTGGATGGAAATTTTTGTCGAGGAATTGTCTTCCAAGGCTGTTCTTGTGAATCTTGTCCAATGAAGTCTACATGCATGTAAAATCTCATAGGTTCATTTTATTTTGTTGTAGAAGGTCCTGCTTCTTCTTCTTTGTAACCGATGCTAGTTTTGTCGTTGTAAGATCGTTGATTTTTGATGAGTTCTTCTAATGCCCTTGAGTTTTTGGCATAGTTTTGGATAGTTTTTCCTTTCTTCACTTCCTCACGCAGCGAGACTACTTCGACTTCTAATTCTTTCCTTTCTTGGTTGCTTTCTTCCAACTTCTTTTGAAGTGACTCTTGATACCATTTGTTGTCTTCCAACCAGTTATGAGACCATGAACATTCTTCTATCTTCCATGAGTATTGGTGAGTTTTTATTCTGTAGCTCTTTGTAAACGGGATTGCTTCCTTAGAAAATTATTCTATGGTCAATCCTTCTTCTTCGTTGTTTGATACCTCTTGTTTATTGTGCTTGGCCATAAAAAATACTCTCTCATTGGCTTCTTCTTCGATGTCATTGTCTTCATCGGATGATGAGATATCTTCTTTAGAGAGAAAGTTCCTTTTGGATCCTTTCTTGTTGAATTTATAAAAGCCTTTCTTTCCTTTTGAGTTTCCATCACTTCTGTTTGGAAATTTTGATGCGAAATGCCCAACCTCACCACAGCCGAAACATATCAATGGAAGTTTACCTTTGAATTTTCCCTTACCAATTTTTATTTTTCTCGTAAAGTAAGCATATTCTTCTCTTGAAAGACCTTCTTCATCATCTCCCTTTTTTTCACACTTGCAGGTGCATGTCATTTCAATTGAAGGTTGTTTGTCCTTATTGGTTTTCTTATATGCAACAAACGTAGTTTCTAGATGCGAAGTACCCTCTTCTTCATCAAGTCTCATTTCATATGCTATGAGAACTCCATGTAATTCCTCTTTGTCGAGTTTGTCTAGATTTGCACTGTATTCTAAGACCAATACCTTTGGTTTGAATCTCCCTAGTAACATTCTAAGAATATTCTGTATAATAGTCTTCTCGTCAACTGGCTCTCCCAATCCTTCTAGAGTATTGGTTATTTCATCAACGTATTGGAAGTATGCAACAATGTTGCAATCTTCTTTCATTTTGAGTTGCTCAAATTTTGCTCTATAGATTTGAAGCTTTGCTTCTTTGACATTTGAGTCACCTGCATATATATTCTTAAGCTTGTCCCATACATTTTTGGCAATTTTACAACCAAATACCTTATGATAAGCATATTCAATAAGTCCACTGATAATAATATTCTTTTCTTTTGCATCATTTACCAAATTATTCTTACCTTGGTCATCTGCGGTACACCATTAGATGGTTTTTTTTGGGCCAATGGATGAGCAACACGTGGCTAGCTCGGAGGCTACCATGTGTTCTCAGAAGTTCATTGTAAAATTTATTTGGAGCTGGTGAGAATCGACCACCAGACCTCCCATCTGCCAACCAGCCCGCGTGCCATTGCACCACAAGTAGTTCTTAACATATAACGGATGCCGCATCATTTTATTGTTTGTTAATTTTTGCATTGGGGGCTTGGGAGGCTAGCCCCAAAGGGCCAACACCCCCCTCATGTGGCCTTGCACCCAAAAACTTGGGCCTCTACCATAACCGCAACAGAAAACTCCACTTCCGTGAGGTTTCTCGTTCACATGAGTTTTAAACTGCAGCAATCAACTGTTAATCGATGACAACGTGACATAAAACTCTGGCAGGTTTATTTGTGATCACATGGCGGGGGTTAAGGGTTTTAAATGTGATGATTAAGGTTTTTGGAACCACAATTATAGGTTCCATACCTCAGTGGAGTTGCAAACGGTTACAACGATAGTCACATGGTGGAGTATGGCATGTAATGCCAATGGTTAAGTAGAACCGTAACTCCGGGTTCTAAGTTGTAAGGCAAAGTTTCAAATGGTTAGCAACGAAGGTTATGACGGGGTTGGTATGTGACCACCCCACCTATAAACTTTAATGTTATCCTAAACCGTCCAACTATTTTGGAGCACGCCCCTAAATTTTAGGGTTTTCAATCAATTTAACTTAAGTTAACTTCCCGTCTCCACATTTAGTGGAGCTTTTCTAGCTGCCATTGGCGAAAATGCATTGGGAGGTAAATTTTTGAACAATTTTGGTGAAACAAGAGTCTACCTAGACTAATTTGAGCATTCTAGAGCCATTGGTGTAGTGAAAACAAGCATTAGAGGCTTGTAAACATATGTAATTTACAATTTTGAGCATAATGAAAAAGAGGGACATGCCATTGGGAGTTGGACCAACATATGTAGCCCAGGAGGGGTGAATTGCATCATCATGCCTACTGTGTAACTTATGTGTGAATGTTTTTCTTTGTTATGCATTGTTGTTCATTATTTTTAAGGCTTATTTACATGCTTAAATTTCACTAATTCATCTAAATTTCATGGTTAAGACTCTCGTTCCTTAAGCAAACTTATGGAGACCATTTGTACATCCTTATTTAACTGAAAGGAAACTTAGCACAACAGAAATAATACACTCCTTTCATATCAATATAATTATTCTTGCTAATATTAAAATTATAGAATGATAACATATCCATCATGAGAAGCCCATATAAAAAGGTGGGGTGTGTGGGAAAAAGGCCCCACAAAGATGAGAAATAAATAACCATTGAAGTGAACTAGAAAACTAGTAAGCTAATAACCATAAATGAAACAAAAACATATCAAAACCTAGGCCTACAAGAAGTTTATGCCAAGGAGTAAAAGCCTAGCATTAAGAAAATAATGAGACAGCAATGGAGGAACACAAACAACCATGTCCAAATAGGAGGAAAATTTCAACCAAGAGAGTAGGGATAATGTGGGAACCCAATTATAAAATTTTTATAGGTGCCACAAGCTCCAAGTCAAATTAATGATATATTTCATAAAATATTACAACATACAATGAAATTATGGCATACAGAAAGAAAAGAATCAAAATTTATTCCAAGATTTTAATGACATCAATCTAATCAAAATGGAATATTGGAATCCAAATATTTCCATCAAAGTAAAATGAATTTCTCCTTGTAGATACATAGGACATCCATTAATTTTAACTTACATTACAAATGAAAAACAAAAGAAAAAGTGATAGTACCTACCAAAACCAAATAATTTGATCATCAAATTCAATGTATTCATGATACTCCATGTGGTCTTTCGAATCCTGTACATATAAATATTGACCATTCCCATACAACATTAGATAAATATCTTAAAGTTATAAAGCTATAATAAATTTTATTGTTGAATTCCCAAGAAAATTAAAAAACCCCTAGGAAAAGAATTTTACTTACTCTAAAACTAAGGTCACAAAATGACATTGAATCAACATTTTAGCATATCAATTTCAATTCATACTATTTAGTATTTACAACCAATTCCCTGCCTCCTTCACAAAGTTCCATGACCTTTTGGGAACCCAGTGCTTCAACTTTTGTTACAAACATGAGTCCTAGTAGATCCGAGTCTAGAATATCTGAATCCATTTCCAATATTTCCTTGCAACTTGAATTCAATTATGGATCTTCATCTTGTGTATCTTCCTAGAATATATAGATTATGTTGGGTATGTGTTATATTCTTTCCACGATTAGATGCACCCGCGGGGGGGGTCCCGGGGGGGCGTTAGTCCCCCTTATTCGTTGCATCGGGTGCAACGGGGGGGTGGGGGGGGGTCACAGGGGGGGCAGTAGTCCCCCCCATGTCTTGGTGTTCGTAGGGGGTGGGTAGCCCTTTGCACAGGGTCTGGGGAAGTGGCTCGGGAAATTTTTTTTGGACCCTATTTTAGGTGGGCGGACCTGCCTATGGTTTTGTACATGGGTTTGCACATGGTTTTAGGGCATGATGGTTTTCGACCCTTGGTATTTGTAGATTCGGTTAAGGGAACTAGGGTTATTTTCTAATCGAGGTTTAATGGATTGTGGTTTATGAATGCTTCGAAATGCATATATATGTGTTGTAACACTAAAAGGAAAATAATGAAAAATCAAGTTGGTAGTCCCGGTTTTTGGGATCCAGGGGAAAAATCTCTATGTATATCTGTTTTATGTTTTATGTTCTCGCTATTGTTTGTTTTCTATATTTAAGAATTCATTTGAAGATAATTTATGTACAAGGTTAAAACCTACATGTGGTATAAGAGATGTTTCAGCTTCAAGGGGATGCCTTTGTTGCTGAGGGGTTTTTTGCTCAAGCCTGTGGTAGACACTGTTCAGTGGGAGATCTGCGAGATTGATTCTTGCGATGAAAGAGGATGGCGAGAAGTGGAAAGATAGAAATCGAGAAATTTAATGGTCAGAGTTTTGAGTTGTGGAAGCTCAATATGGAGGATATGCTGGTGGATAAATATCATTGGATTGTGGTAGAACCAGATACTAAACAAACGACAATGTCAGATGAAGACTGGGTGAAGTTGGATCGAAAGGAAAAGAGCACAATATGGTTGTGTATCTCAAATTTGATATTGTTGAATATATCTGGGGAAGCTCTGAAGAAGAATTTGTGGGCCAAGTTAGGGACTTTGTACCAATCTAAGTCTCTGGTGAATAAATTGTTCCTGTAGAAAAAGATGTATAACCTAAGGATGAAGGATGGAGACTCGGTGACATAGCCTCTGAACACCTTAAATATTGTGGTAACTCAGTTTTCATCTGTTGATATTAAAATCTCAAATGAAGATAAGTGCATCTATTTTTTTTGTTCTCTACCAGATTCATGGGACATTATGGTTATTGCAATAGGTAACAATACAACTACCTTGAATTTTGATGAAATTGTCTCAACCTTGCTATCGGAGGAAATGAGACAGAGAAATATAGAGGGCCAGAATGGAGATGCCTTATATGTATGAGGAATGTCCCAGAATATAAACAAAAATAATTTTTCGAGTGGGAGATCTAAATCTAGAGGGAGATCTAAATCTCCAGGAAATCCTGTAAAGGTGTGCTAAAAATGCGGAAAGGAAGGGCACTACAAAAAGGAGTACAGATCTAAAGCTCCTAAAAAAGGAAATGGATCTGATGATGCTCCTTCTACAGATGCAAAAATCACCTAAGATTAAGGTGGGGATGTGTATTTGGCTTCTTCTTCAAATACACATGTAGATCATGAGGCATGGTTGATTGAATCAGGTGCATCCTTTCACTTCACTCCCCATAGGGAGTGGTTCTGCGAGTATGAGAAGTATGATGGTGGTGATGTCTTCTTAGGGGATGATAGGAAGGCTAGAATCGTCAGACGTGGAAAAGTCAAGATGAAGTTAGAAGGTGGAAGGATTAGAACACTCCCCGGTGTTCTGCATATTCTTGCATTGGCCATAAATCTGATTTTTGTAAGCAAGATGGATGATGTAGGTGTAAAAATATTGTTCGAGAAATATTCCTGCAATATGGTTCAGGGAGCACTGGTATTAATGCGGGGATTTCAGATTGGAACTCTGTACAAGCTTTAGGGTAGCATTGTTATTGATGGGTGCAACAGTTTTGTGGTTCCTGAAAGTGGAGGAGAAAGCTTAGCATTATCTGGAGAAAATACCATGATATGGAATCAAAGGCTTGGAAATATTTGAGAGAAGGGCCTTCAGATATGGCATAGTAATGGTATGGTAGAATGTATGTCTAATTTCTCTTTGTATTTCTATTTCTGTGAAAATTGTGTATATGGGAAGTAGAATCAGGTTAGTTTTCCTTCTGGTGCTAAGAGGGCGAATGAGATATTAGATCTTGTGTACATTGATGTGTTTGGACATGTGTGAGTTCCATCACTGGGAAAGTCTATGTACTATGTTTCATACATAGATGACTTCTCAAGGAATACATGGATACATTTCTTGAGGAAGAAATTTGAAGTCTTTGACAGATTTAAAGATTTTAAGGCTCTGGTGGAAAACCAGACAGAGAAGAAGATAAAGGTTCTGAGGACAAATAATGGTGGAGGGTTCTGCAAGAAGGAATTTGAAGAGTGTTGTAAGAAGTGTGGTATAGCACGACATAAGAATACTCCATACACACCTCAGAAAAACAGAGTTTCTGAAATAATTAACAAAACGATGATGGAAAAGGCAAGAATCATGCTCAGTGGTACTAGGTTAGGACAAGAATTATGGGCAGAGGCAGTGGAGACTGCATGTTACCTGGTTAACAGATCACCTTCATTAAAATTGGAGGATAAGACTCCACATGAGGTATGGATTGGTAAGAAACCCTCTCTTTCACATCTGAGGGTATTTGGATGTGATGCATATGTACATGTTCCAAAGGAGAAAAGGACCAAGTTTGATAATAAATCTGAAAGGCGCATATTTATTGGGTATAAGGATGGTTTAAAAGGTTACAAGATTTGGAACCCAGAAACAATGAAGGTTGTGTAAATTTGAGATGTGGTGTTTAGAGAGGTGAAATATGTTGTTAAACATGAAGTCCTACCAAAGGAACCTGAGAAGATATAGTTTGAGCTAAAGGAGGATGAATCAGACTCTACAACAGAATAATATTCAGAAGAGGAAGAGCCATGAAATCCAACTATGAGAAGATTAGTTCGGGAAAGAAGGCATTCAGAAAGGTATAATCCATTTTCTTTCTATTCAAATTTTTCTTTAACTATCATTGATGATGATCCCAGAACTGTCAGGGAGGCAGTGGATTCAGAGGATGGAAAACTGTTTAAGGAGGCCATGGTTGATGAAATGGAATCCTTGTACAAAAATAAGGCATGGTATCTAGTGGAGTTGCCAGTTGGAAGGATGCCCACAAGGAGAAAATGAGTATTTAAGAAGAAGATGAATGTAGAAGGCAAGGTGGAGAAATACAAAGCTCGGTTGGTAGCAAAAGGTTATTCCCAGGTGTTGGGAATTGATTTTGGTGATATTTTTTCTCCTATTTCCAAGGTTACTTCTATTAGATTACTTTTATCTATTACTGCTGAATTTGATTTTGAGGTAGAACAGATGGATGTAAAGACATCATTTCTTAATGGGGATTTGGAAGAGGAGATCTACATGAAGAAACCTGAAGGCTTTGTGGTGAAGGGAAAGAAAGAACTGGTATGCATGTTAAAAAAGTCTCTGTATGGATTAAAACAGTCACCGTAGGACGTGGTATCAGAAATTTGATACCTATATACATGGTCTTGGCTTCACCAGAAAAAAATAGGATCACTCTGTATATTTTAAATTAATTGGTGACCATGTTATTTATTTGATCTTGTATGTGGATGATATGTTGGTGATTGGAAATGAAAAAGAAATTATCCAAGATTTGAAGACCCAATTGTTCTCCAAATTATACATGAAGGATATTGGTGCTGTAGACTATATTTTGGGCATGGAAATTAAAAAAGATTGGGAAAAGAGGAAGATTTGGTTAAAGTAGAGGAAGTATGTCAAGACAATATTGCAGAGGTTCAATATGCAGGATAGTAAACTGGTGAAGGTTCTTATTTCTGTAGGTTTAAATCTATCTGTTGAATAATGTCCCAAGACACAAGAAGAAGAGGAGGATATGTCCCGTGTTCCATATGCAAGTGCAATGGGTAGCCTGATGTATGCAATGGTCTATACTAGACCAGACATTGCACATGCAGTGGGAGTATTGAGCAGGTTTATGTGAAAACTAGGGAAGGAGCATTGGATAACAGTGAAGCAGGTTTTCAGATATTTGCGTGGCACTAGTGATTATGGTTTGTGCTACAAGGGAAGATAGGGATTGGACATATTTTTGGACATCCGTGGTTATTTTTATGCAAAATGGGCTATATATATGGACCAATGAAGATCTACAAGTGGGTATGTGTTTAGCCTATTCGGAGGTGCAGTCATTTGGATGAGTAAAAGACAGTCTATAGTGGCTCTTTCAACTACAGAGACATAATAAATGGCAGCCACTCACGCAAGAAAGGAAGTAGTTTTTTTGTAGGGATTGTGTTCAAGTATGGGGTTAGTGTAGCGAGCTATAAGGATAGACTGTGATAGCTAAAGTGAAATTTTATTGGCCAAGAACCCTACTTATCATTCAAATAAAAATCACATTGATGTTCAATATCATTTTGTTAGAGATATGGCTGAGGATAAAATGGTGTTGCTGGTAAATGTGGATGATTTGAAGAATGTTCCAGATGCATTGACGAAGTGTGTGAGCACTCAGAAGTTCTCTTGGTTTACAAAAACAATGGGTGTTGCAAGGCTGGAATAATGACTAAGCTCTGTTGTGGCCCCCTGCAGAAAGAAAAAAACAAGTGGGAGAATGTTGGGTATGTGTTATATTGGACCCTATTTTAGGTGGGCGAACCCGCCTATTGTTTTATGCATGGGTTTGCACATGGTTTTGGGGCATGATGGTTTTTGGCCCCTGGTATTTTGTAATCTGGTCAACGAAACTACAATTATGTTCTAATCCAGGGTTAATGGATTGGGGTTTATGAATCATTTGACATGTATATATATGTGTGTGTTGTAACACTAAAAGGAAAATAATGAAAATTCAAGCAGGTAGTCCTGGTTTTTGGGATTGGGGAGGGAATCTCTGTGTATATTTGTTTTATGTTTTATGCTCTCGAGATTGTTTATTTTCTCTCTTTAATAATTAATTTGTAGATAATTTCTATACAGGGTTAAAACCTACACAATATTAGGTAATATAGTGTTTGAGGAGCCTACTATTCACCAATCCTCCTGGAAGTGCTTTCCCATCAAGATTTTATAATAAGTAATCATTATTCCCTATGAATGCTAAAATCTTATAGGGTCCTTTCCATAGGTTCTCAAACTTACCATGCTTGCCTTTATCCTCATTTAGGGCATCCCATCAGAGAAAAACATCTCCCAAGTTGAAATCATTACTTTAGTTTTCTTATCATAAATCTTCTTAATATTCTCCTGAAGCTTTGAGGTGCTATTGAAAACTTCTTCCCTAGAATGTTGCAAGTGGATCATTTAAATTAATTCTTCGTTGAATGTCATTTGGCTCACTTTCAATCTCTTGTATGATTTTCATCATCGGTGTTGATAGGGAAGTTGGAAACACTGTATCTACAGCATAAACTAGCTGAAAATGTGACATGCCGATAAATTTATTTATGCTAACTCTATTTTCCCATAGAGCATTAATTAAATTTTTGTGCCAATTCCATTTGTTCCCTTGCAACAACTTTTTGATTATGTTCACCAATGACTTTTTTGATGATTCGGCCAACCCATTTCCTTGAGGGTAATATGTTGTTGAATTCCTGAGCCTAATGTGATATTTATCACAAAATTATATCATCTTTTTGGATTTTAAGGTTGCTGCATTGTCAATAATGATTTTTTGCGGGTAGCCAAAACGGGACAAAATATTACTCTCCAAAAACTGAATAATTACCGTGTATGTAGCTTGTCTCATGGGGATGGCCTCAATCCACTTAGTGAAATATTCGGTGGTAGTGAGTATCCACTTATGCTGAGCTAATGATGGAGGATGAATCTCACCAATGAATTTAAGCCCCCACTACTGGAAGGGTGCTTGGACTGCAATTGGTTTCAAGGGAAGCAGTAACAATTTTATCTTTCCTTGGAAAAATTGGCATTCATGACAACCCATGAAAGTTTTATATACATCTGAAAACAAACTCAGTAGTTAGAAGCCAATCCTCAATATCTTATTTGCTGTAGTTTTCCAACAAAGGTGACCGCCACAATCACCTTTATGGAAATCATTCATCACTTTCTGAACTTCTACCAAACAATTTATTAAAACCCCTCCCAGATCTTTCCAGTATAGCATTATTAAGAATACAATACTTAAGAGACTTCAATTTCAGATATCTACATTTACTCTTGGGAAAAATTGGTGGAGGATTAAAATTTTGTAGAACGTGAACTATACCCAAATACCATGGTGATGAAATAGAAATCTCAGATACCTGAGGTAATGAATCAACCTCCTGCTCCTTGGAAAGTGTAGAAATGAAGTTGATGTTTAAAGCATGTAAGTTATAGTCTGCCATGAGCTTAGCTAAGCCTTGACCTTTTATCAGTTTTGCAAGTCTGATTTCTAAATAATATTCCAGTATAAAAGCTATTCACTTACCACGCCTGCCTTCAGGATCATTCTGTGTTAACACATCTTTGACAACAACATTTGTAACATAGGCAAGAACATGAGAATGAAGGATATTAACTCTGAAATCCTTCAAAGCTTTAACTAGAACCAATGCCTAATTTTCAATGATATTATATTTCAAAGTGCCATCTCTTATTTTCCTACTAAATAAGGAAATTGGATGCTATGTTTTTTTTATCTAACTTCAGCATGAGGACAACAACTAATGTATGTTTAGAGGCAAAGGAAAAGATGATGAAATCAAGTGTATAATATGGGTTGATAAGGATGGGAGCATGAGACAATGAAAACTTCACTTTCTTAAATTATTTTCTTGCCTCATTGGACCATTTCACCTCGTTGATTTTCTTTAACATATTAGTGATTTCCCTTAAGTGTTCAGCAAGGTTAGGAATAAACCTTCTCAAGAAATTGATCTTACCATTGAATGAATGTATTTCCTTCTTACTCCTATGATAGACTAGATTATAAATTTCCTCAATCCTTGAAGGATCAACTCGGATGCCATCTTTGGATATGATATGACCGAGAAATTTCCCCTCCATAGAAAAAAAAAATTTCTTTGGATTCAACAATATGCCAAATTTTCTGCATCTTTGGAAGACTATCTTTAAATGTTGCAAGTGTTCTTCATGCGTCCTAGAAAATAATGTTATGTCATTAAGAAAAATGACCAAAAACACATCCTTCTCATTGGAAAATGCGATATCCATTGCCTGCTGAAAGTTTTCTCCTACATTATTCAACCCAACGTGCATCTTAGCATACATAAAAGTACCCCAAAGTGTCGTGAAGGCTATCTTTTCTTGATCATCATGATGAACCAAGATCTGATTGTACCCAGAATATCCATCTAACATTGAAATCCTGGCATAACCAACCACCTTTTGTAGGATATGATCGATATTTGGAAGTGGACAATTTTCCTTCAATGAAACTTTATTTAAATCATGGAAATCAAAACACAAGTGAATCTCACTTGTCTTCTTTCTTACCGGTACTAAATTTGACATCCAATTTGAGAAACAAAGAGGGACAATAATACCAGTAGTGTACAATATTTTTAATTCCTTTTCAATGGAGGGGCGAAATTTTGGATTCATCCTTCTGAGCTTCTAACGGAAAGGCTTCTGATCAATTTTTATGGGAATTGTATGCTGAATTATGCTCTTGTCATACACCTTTAAATCACTATATTCCCATGCATAAACATCAGCAAATTCAGTCATGAGTGTTTCATATTTACCTTTCATCTATGGACTCAAATACTTCGATATCTTAACCATTTTTGGCTTCTCAGGAGTGCCAAGATTAAGATCTTCTACTCCTACCTCAGTTGGCAGCATTGTTGATTTTCGTGAAACATCATATTGATCAAAAAGCTCCTCCAAGGGTACTAGACCTCTTGGAATTGAGTTATATTTCAACTGAAGTACCTTCAATTATGTTGCATGTATTTCTTGATCATCTTCATAAAACTGATCATAAATTTCTGAGCTAACAAACTCTTCCTCCATCTGTAATAAATTGTCAGTTTGTTTATCATTATGGAAGGCTTGCCAATACCAAAAATTATCTGCAACAATGGGGTGATGTTTGAAATTTATCTCATACTTCTTGTTGGGATAAACCAGAACTTTGAACATACTATCTGAAGTGGCAAGGGCATCAACAATGATATTACTGTTCCTTAGAATCAATGATAGAGTGTATTCAATGAAGATCTTAATAAGGTCTAATACTGCATTATGGTATGCTCGCATTCTAGGATGCTTGGCCTCGTATTCCCCTTTGACTTGATTTATTACAAAATTGTAGTCACCATAGACACAAATCTTCTTAGCACCTAGTTTCTTGAGTATTTTAAGATTAGCTATCAAAGCCTCATATTTTGTCTCATTGTTGGAACAATCAAATTCCAATTTATAAGAAAAAATCTAGACATTAGGAGGAAGATGAGATGAATGATTCATGGGACCACTAATCCAAATTCCAATTCTAGCTCCTTCCTTATCTAAGGCTCCGTCAAAATCCATGGTCCATAGGGTATTTTCTTCATTGGGAAGCTTAATTTTGGATGAGTGATCTTGATTAACTATTTGAGAATGATCTGTTGTCCCAATAGTATATGTCTCATTTAATGTTTCAACTGTCTTTTTGACTGCTGCACTTGGCTGAAAGCTTCTTGGTTCTTGTTTTCTCTTTTCTGCACTTGAAATTTCTTGAACACAATCTCAAATCTATGAAATTTCTTCTTTTTCTTCCATCAAATCCTCTAACAATGCTGAACAATCATCATTGTAAGAAAAAATGACTCTAAATCTGTACGAAAAGCATGAATTAGGTGATTATGTGTTTTTTCTTTGCTACTAATCATGTACTTCATCTTGTTATCCCTGTGTAATTTTCTGAGTTGTCCAAAAACTGGTATAGTAGCATAGGAAAAGTCCAACTACAAAGTGCCTTTAAGTTTGGATCCCCGTGATTGGGAGAGAAGCATTCCATATCTCCGAGGAATATCAGCTACAATAATGCTCATAAGAACATTATTAGCTGGAATTTGATCTAAGGAAACCACTAAATATTTGATGAGACCAAGAAAATTGACCCTTCCTGAGTCAAAAGAGTAAGGGTCATGGTATGGCTTGGTAATATCCAATCCTAATTTATCCATGATGGCTTTAGGCATGAGATGATGTGAGGCCCGAGAGTCTAGCATAGCATTATGGAGGATGAAGTCATGAATTTTGAGACTGAGGTAAAAAGGTGGAAATTCACTGTCTTCTAAGTTAGCATCTACAGCAGGGCCAAACAAAAGCTCGGGGTGGTCATCACTAACATTCACCATATCAGACATTTGTTCAATCTTAAGCATTTTGGCTACCTGAAACGTATTGATCATTCTTGATTAATTCAGTCAATGGAATTGAGACTTTAAGCTTTGATTTCATTCTCAATACTGAATAAAGAAGAATTCTTTTATACCTCTTTATATGGTAAGTCCTTCTTTTCAAGTTGTTCTCTGATTGGGATCTCTTTTCTTTGTCCTCCCGCTTGAATTTATTTATCTTCCTTCATATTTCTAGTGGAAGCTTCATTATTTTTTCCCTGATTTGTAACAACAAGTCCTTTTTCTTTATTCTAATTTGAAGTTATGGGCACATTCATATTTCTTAGAACATATTTCCTTTTCACTTGGATATGGGAATTTTGGTAACCTATTTGATAATCCTCTATTTGTATTGCCAACATATAATCACTATAAATAACATATTTATGATCATCAGGTACATAAGGTTCTTCATAAAATTCATCCTCCTCGGTCAAGAAAATGGGTTGTTGATTTTCCTCAAAAAGGTGATTTTCTTCTTCTTCATCAGGACCCTCTGTATAATTTTGCTGAAAAGGAGTATGGATCGGCTGCTAAACTTTTTTCTCTTGACCCCTCTGCTCCCTTTGTTTAATCCTGTATTGCGGTTGCTGTTGTTGACCTCTGAAGTTGGGATTTATGATTTGAGGTTCTTCTTTTCTATCTGTGATGGTCATCTTGTCCATCATCTTCTCCATTGTCTTAATCAAAGAACCAATTTTACCCTCGGATGAAGTGGATGGATCCTCCTTTATGGTAACCCTATTTTCAGATTTCATCTTTGACTTTTTGATAAGTAGATTCACCTCAACACTTACTACATTCCTTTACATGTCTTCAAGGGTAGTAGGATTTATCTCCCTCAATTGGTAGGCCATATCTAGATCAAAAGCATCTGGATAATGAAGAAGTGCCAGGCCAGGAGGAGGCTTAATGTTTTTAAGGATAGAATCATTTATCCTATTAAATCTGGCTGGGAAATCTTGCACACATTCATTATTATTTCTCTTCAAAGAATTGTACTCGACCATAATTTGGAGAGGTTTCTTTTTCTCTTTAGACTTTGCTAGGAATAGGTCTATTAACTATTGTGGATTGGCTATAGAAGCAGTTGTTAAGGAACAAAATAATTTCTTGACTTCCTCTGGAAAACTTTGTGCTATTATGTGCATTTTTGCATTATCATTATCAATTTATTCAAGATCAATAAAATCAATCACTATAACTATTTGTTGTTGAGCAGTGACCTCTGTTGCCCGATCTAACAAAGGAAATATTTGACCATAATTCTAAGGCAAAGTAGTAAGTTGTGGTGGTAAAATCAAAGGAGAAAATATTTCCATGATTTTTGTAGAAGGTTGTATGGAAATCACAACAAGAGGTGTTGAATGAGGAGATGATTGCAGATGAAGTGATGGATTGAGAGTGGAGTATTATGGAGTAGCTATATGAGGAGGTGTAACAATAGATGTAGCAACAAATAAAGTCTCTTGTTGGTACTTGATATAAGCCTTTTCAGAGGTTATTTGTAACTGATCAATCAATCTCTGAATTTTATAAAAATCTGACCAAACTTTACTATGATCCTCAAAAGATGAAGACTCAGAAAATGGAAAATATGTTTCGACCTTAATAGGATCAAAAAATACTTCTAAGAGGAAATATTTTGACTTAGACTTGAATAAAGATGACTCAAATTTGAGATCAAAAGACAAATCTTCATTAGCAACCAACCTTGTAGGAAAAGATACAGATCTTACTAGTGGAGGTGTACTTTTCTTTAACTTCTTGAGACTCTTGCCTTTTATTTATCAATAGCCACTTAGGGTCAATAACTATTGGTGAAGGATTAGGATTAGGATTGGACCTCGTATGCCTTTTTGGAGCTAATGTTTTTCTCAATTTTCACTTTTTCTTGAAATGACTAAATCAACCTTCTTTGAGTGCTAGTACCTATCACCCACAAGTATAGCCTACAAAAAACTGTAAGAAATATCCCAAGGGAATATCTGACACTTGTTCCCTGGAAACGATGCCAAAAATGTTAGGGCTCCTTAGTTTTTGAAGGTTGAGAAAGGAAACCAAAGAGGTAATGAGAGACCAACTTTAGACTTGGTATCTAGCCCTACCCAATGGGAGAGGGGTATCCCTATATCAAGCTCACAACCAATGGAAATTATTGGATAATATAAGGGTTTTATGATAGTTATTAGCTCAGTAGGGTTTGACTAGGGTTTGTTGGATAAGAAGCACCAGGTTTAGGACCAAGGCAAAGTGTTCCAAAGGATCAACTGCAGTTATAGAATGCGGCAAGATAAATGTAACTAGTGACACAATTTGAGTTTGTCATTGTAGCGTGGTGAGGAAGAAATCATGTAGAAGGATTAAAATGTGCACACATGTATGAATTCATTTACTTATAAGATAAAAAAATTTACATGAAAATCTCAATAAAATAGAGCATATGAGGCAATGTATCCTATTTAAAACTTATGATATTAACACAAGAAGAACATAGATGGATTATTGAACAAATTTATCATTAGATGCATAAGAAAAATGGAGATAAACACTGTCACCAACCACATCACAATAATCCCATAAAACTAGCTGCAACTGCGTGAAAATTACTTCGGAAAATAGTCAAGTACACTAGTGCCAAAAGAGTGTGAACTTCAAACATCCAACCCTCTTTTTGACCTGATTCTGAGTACATATAGAAAAAAAAAATATTCCACCTCTAAGGGGTTGAATACTGATCCATAGCTACTAATTAATTAACCTAATTACTCATTGCCTAATCCTAGGGAAGTTAGAAACAAATTTCCCCTTTTTTAGCTAACTAATTGAGCTTTTCTCTCAAGGCATTAATCATAAGATACTTTACAAAGATGATCATTAATAAGCCTATTAATCATCAAATAAATCATGAGCCATTTTTTACATCGACCAAATTTTACCGTTGACCTCCATGTGTAGTGAAAATTCCCAAACACAGAAACACAACAAAACAACTAGAAACACAGCGAGTCTAGTAGAAGCGCAACAAGTTTTTGGAAGATCTTTCACAGGCATTCACGGATGAGTTTTTTCTGTAAAATACATGGATGGAAAGCTGAATATGTGTTCTACACATTGGATTCTTCAAGCCTTGAAAAAACCTCCTTCTAATCCCTTCAAAATTTACTTGAATACAAACTTTCAAAAAGCGCAGCAAGTGCCCTGAAAAAGCGGTAGAAAGGTGAAAAATTGGCACTTTTTGACCATTTAATGAAAATTTAAGATTTTTCAAGTGTGATAAAGTACTTTTATGACATCCTTGTGCTCTAAGCTACCTCCACATGCTTGAAATATTTTATTTAGACCATCCTAGAAAAATCGTAGCAACTAGTTGTTGTGTTTCTGTAGGATGTTTTTTCTCCTGTGTGCACAAAAATTCAAAATTTCAAAATTTTGCCTCTTTTTATTTGATTTCTGATTTGATTTCATACCACTAGTGATGCATCAGCCAATAGGTCTAGTATTTTATTATTTTGAGTTTCTTTTGGGTTCTTTTGAGCTTCTTCTTCATGTTATTGACCCTAACCTTGCAAATCATGTTCCTAGCATAATAGTGCATTTCCATATTTCTTTGCATGGTGGTATCCCTCTTTGCTTTCAACAATAGCTTCTCTAGGTGTACATTTACTCTATCAAGCCAATACTCCCTATTTATCTCAATATCAGCACTTATGGAGGCAAAATTAGTATCTTGGGCTTGAGGAATAGCTATGGTGTCTTGAACTTGAGGAGGAAATGGATCTTCTAGATTTTGTTCCTTCCTAACCATTGCTCTTATCTTAGGTCTCCTAGGCTGTGTTTGAACATTATTTTCTTCCAAACTTTCAACATCAATAATAGCCTTACCTTTATCCTTTGTTGTCAATGTTTTACTTGTTGATGGAGGCTCCTCTTGTGGGTTTCTCTGCTGCATTAAAGCCTATCTCAACTATATATTTTCTTGTTGTAAGAAAGCCTCCATGAAATTGGTTTTGGATAGGTCATCCTTCAACTCTTTAATCTGTGTTTCCTTCTCCTTGATGATATATTTTGCTACCTTATCTCCATATTGTTCTCCTAGGTCATCCATCTCAACTTTTGGAGGTATCCCTTCTTCATTATGCAATGGTGTATTATGTATGCTCAGAGGTGGTTCCTCTCTCATGGTTTCAAATTGAACTACCTCTTCACTAACAATCTCCTTAGGTATCCTTTTTGCTTGAGATATAGTTCTAGGCTTAGTTCTTGTCACTGATGACATACTTGATGTTTCAGCTCCATGTGGTCCTGATGGTGATGAAGAAGAGATTTTACTATTTGGCTGGCTTGAGACAGGAAGAAGTGAAACTGAATCTAAGAAGTTTTCCCATGACATATTGATCTGATCCAGTTGGTGGCGGACTATCAATTTGATTAGAGCATGATGGAAAATACTTACCTGATGATTTATTCTTTTGGATTGCACCTTCTCAGTAATTTTCAAAAAAATTCTAAACAAATTGTTGGATAGGTTTAAGGGATTGATGGAAGTGAAATGCATCAATAATTTGATATGATACTGATATAACTTACTAAATCTCTTCTCACAAGTAAAATAGTTCATGATATTCTTCCTCAAAGGGTTGTACTTGTCCAACAGCTGTCTGCTAGGAAATATATAAGAAGGGGACTCCTTGTATTGTGGTTTCAAGAAAATCTTATAATGCTCAAGGTCTAAATCCATCCCCTTGAACCAAATTTCACCTTCATTAGGGTTTGTGGTTGGTGAATATAGGATCTCTACTGACACCATAAATTTCACCCCTGAAATTTTGACATGATCTATTTTGTAATTGAGGGAAAATAAAATTGTTAGATCATGATTATAACCCACCTCTTGCACTTTCCTACAAAACCCTAGGCATCATGCCTCCTCAAATGACCTCCTTACAAAATCTGATGAATTGACCTCTTGCATATGAATGGGCTCATATCTTGAGATCTCTCCTCATTTTAATTTACTCTTTTCAATGATTGCTACTATGTTTGACCTTGCTTTTGAAGGGAAAATCTAGTCTCACAAAAAAATGGGTAAGGGGACTTGAGCTGCAAAACAAGGCTAAAAACGCAACAACTTGAAGGAATGGAATGGAGGGGATGGAGGGTAGGAAAAAAAATGAAAAAAATATGGGAGGTAAGGATAGGTGTTAGGAAGATAATGAAAGTGGAATTCTTTAATTTGAGTGAGGGAAATATGGTGAAAAATGAAAACACAGTCCTATTCTATAAGCGCAACAACTAGCTAGGGTAATGAGAGAAAATGATAAAATTACTGAATTTAATTGTGGGGAATGGTGGGAAATTTATAATGAGGGATATTTGGGATTTTTAGGCTTAGAAACTAGGAAATTTCACTTGAAAAGAAGCGAAATACAATGAAATTTCAAAAACATGGCAAAAGCACAACAAAAACCCTAGGCAATGATTTTAATCAATTTTCTGAGGAAATTAACTGAAGAAAGGGTTTACGAAGGCTCCACTTACTTGATTAAATATTTTTGAAGAACTGAGATGAATTTTTTAACATATTCTTTCCTACTTATGCCTCCAAAACAAAAGTGCAACAATCCTGACAGAAGCGCAACATAAGCACAACAAACTGATAAACTGAGCAATTGGTGATGGAATTCGAACTTCTAATGGTTGTGGCAAGTGTTAAAATGGTAGAGAGGAGCTCTTGGAACATTGGAAGGATAGAAGGAAGTCTTGAAATGCTTTATGATCCTTTATAACTCAAAAAAAATTATTTTGTCTTGATGAAAACATGACATCATGTGTACTTTTGAGAAAATGACTATTGACTAATTTAACATGCAACATTATCTCTTCAAAAGGAAATGTTACCTTGATTATTTTTGTTCCCTAATTTCTAACTCTCATGATGATGAAAAAAATGGATGACACGACTCCCTTGTTTTCTTTTGATGACTGATATGATGATGACCATCAAATGTGAATCCTAGACCATAACTTGGATGATGACCCATTGACTCTTTTGATGACCTAGGATAGGGGAAAAATGACATGACCATAATGGATGATGGTGACCTTGAACAAGTGGAGGGAGTAGCAATCATCTAGACAATAGCCAATGAACATATGACAACAAAGAGATGTAAAATTTTATTTGAAAATATAAAAATTTTACCAGAAGACTCTAACTACTATGAAAAGAGTCAATTTTGGTCACTGTGACTATTGGACACTAACAACTTCTATGCTTAAAAATTCATGTATCAATGACCTAAATATGTTTGTAAATAGCTCAATTTTGCAGCAAGAGGAGGCGCTAAGGTCATTTAAGAGGGTCTTGGAATCATGGTTTCAGAGATGAAGGTGTCTTGGAGGTTGTTCCAGGTCTAGATGAGGTCAAAGAGAGGTTTTGGGCTGAAGAAGTGACTAAATGGCACCGCCACAGGATCAACTACAGGATTTCCTGTAGTGCTACAGGATGTCCTGAAATGCTACAGGAAACAGGTTGAGAGTAGTTTGAGGCCATAAATAGTGAGGAAATGGGAAAGAGATGTGAAATGAAGGAGGATATAGGTGTGTTTCAGGAAATTTTACCCTAAAGGTCTTAGGTTGATAACCTTCACAGATCAGGGGCATATCATTACAAGAAGGACTCACTAAACCAGCTTCTATGCAAATAACTAGAATCTAACAATTGCAGACCTTACCCGGTATCCATCGGTTGAATTAGATCCCACGGGGTGCAAACCCCCTGTAACACTTTGTGCTCCTTAATCTGTAAATCAGCAAAGAACGAACACAAAATCCTGTACAACATATATATGTTCTAGATGTTAGTGTAAATCATGCATAACATCGTAAAAACAATATTAAATGTTCAATTGATAATCATTACACATGTATAAAATAATATTAACACATAAACATCAGGAACAAGATGGATATTCTATTATTAATGACATGTACGGTAAACAAATGTGGAGATATCACCTGAAATCTGCCACAGCCTTCGAGCATACCATCCCGTGGATCCGCCCAGCCCTAGCCTCTCAAGATTTCTTCCAAGAACAATGCACGATGGATGTCACATAGGGTGGTGAGCATCTCAAGGAAACAACGGTTTCCTACAAATATCTGGGAAGTGTAGGAGTCATGGGAATATATCAAACTTGGATAGGGATCCAAAAACGTATAATATATATATTTCTCTCTCTCTTCCTTCCTTTGGACATTCCCTTGAGGGGATTTTATACTCCCTCAAATTAGTTTTTACAGTTGGGAACAATTAGGCCACGGGCTGGGGTGGTTAAGTTACTAGAACAACCGTAAACCCTGCCTCTAAAATAGGTAATATATATATTTTTTCATGATTAAAATGGCATATGTGGTTCTCTATGTATGGACTCGTGTATATGCATGGAAAATTCTGGGCAGAGTCGCATATGGGTTTTAAGATACTGTTTTTTGAGAATTATGTCCAAGTCTGAAGGGAAGGGTTGCCGAAGGCAAATGCATAAATCATCAAGTATAATATGGCGATAAATGATGCTATAACAAGGTGTATGGAAGGTAGCCAACCCTTTGGCCAAGCTCAGAAATTCCCTAAGGTTTGTCTTACACCTCCAAGGTGGCTCTCAGTGTTGAGGTGGAGATGTTAAAAAACAGGGCTCAAGGCGATTTGGTTGGAAGTTGGTTGATGTGGGGTGGAAACTGAAGCTAATGGTGTTGGTGGAGTTATCCTCTTCTACTCTACTCAAACCTGTAGTAAAAATACATATTCATGCAATTATCATTGAAAAATCTATTATGGAAATGGTGGAAAAGATGAGTTGAATTCTAGCAATCCTTCCTTTGCACTAGAAACATAAAACTAACTATGCATCTAAAACCTGTTCATGGTGAATATCTACCCTCCTCAAACCATAATGGAAGAGGTGAGAGAGGGAGGCTTTAACGCACATTTTTAGATTTTTCTATCCTACTGTAACATGAAAGGTAAATAAATTAATGAAAACAACATGAAATGGAAGCAAACCAAATAAACCAACATGAAATGTAATTAAACTAACTACACCACTTGAAATGGAAGAAAACTAAATATAGTGAGATGAAATGTAAGAAAACTAACTATAGCATCATAAAAGGAAAACAAAAATACAAAACAGAGATTGAGGCCAATGGTTTGGGCCCTAACCCACAAGCTCAGCTCCCTGAAACTAACTCAATGAAGAATAAACTGAATACTCATTTTATTCCATAACGAATTCTTCTACATAGCATATGAAACTCACAAATGTCTATTAAAAGAGTTAAGAGTGCTCTATATATCTCCAAAAATTGAATCCTAATGAGACCTTGGTTTGCCCTATTTATCCTAAAGGGTAGCTACCAACAACTCCCTAAAATGTAGGTCATTCGTCTCCTTGGAACTCGAGAGAAGTGGGGCTTGGCTCCACTTGATCTTCCACTTGATTCGTTGCCTTTGATTTTGACATGTTGGAGGAAAATATCGAGGATCCCTTGGCTGTATTTAGGAGTTAAGGAGGTGGTAAAACCCCTACAATCACTCCTTGATGTCTAATCTAAGCCTTGATTATGCAATCTTTAGAAAAAATGGCATATTCTCTTGATTTTCCTACATTTAGACCACATTAGGTATTCGAAGTATGACACCCTTAATACACCATCTAAAACAAGCAACATATTACCATAATGAAATTAAATGTGGGAAAGAGAGAATAACAAGGATAAAAAGGTGAAAATTACCCCCTTAAAATGGACTTAATGATGGTTCTCATCATCAACCCATACCAAATGGTTGCTCATCCTCTGAGAAACTTAGTCCTCTTTCTTTATCTCTTTTAGTGTGTTAGTGTCCTCTCTGACATCCCAAGGAATCATTGAAGGAGTCCCCTCAAGAGGGTATAATCCAACATTCTTTTTTGCCTCCTCCAATTCTATGTTTTCTTTAGCTTGGTATTTTCCTTCACCTAGCCCCAACATAAAATGTGGAATGAGTTTTAAGCCAAGCCATTGGATCTTCATTATCTGCATAGACCTCTTGTACAAAGGTGCGCTTTCTACGACATTTCTCAATATCTTTAGAGTATGATACTCCATGTTTCTAAGGCTAAAAGGGAGGCCATTCCATATCCTATGACCTACCATTACACATTCCTCTCCCAACAGTCTAGAAATGTCATCAAAGTGTGAAATGGACTGTTCTTGGGTGTTGAGGTATTTATTTGCAAGGCTTGCATCATTTTCTATCATTAGATGATTGTTAATGACCGCTCTAGGGCTGAATAATTCTTCCCTGATATGGAGAGGATCATTTCCTTCCCTTCTCATCACCCTTTTTACCTCCTCTACCCTTGCCTCCTCATTGATCATCCAAGGGGCTAGGGAAATAAACTGCATATCCCCCATCCTAGGGTTAGGATCCCAAATGTTTAGATCAGTTAAGATAATATTATGAAAACAAAACTCTGCCAACTTGGCCTTATATGTTATACTAGATTGATTTCAAAAGTCAATAAACTTCCTGCAATTTTGGAAAGATAATGATCCATAGGAATCTAGTGTTTTGATCTGAAAATACAACCATTGTTCCTTCAGGTAGATGGCATAATATTTTGAAGGATGTATGTGTTGTATTTCCTGCATGCACAAGTGTGCCATGGTGGAAATATTTTTGTCCCTCTGTTGTAGTTGGCTTTGTAACATTTCATTTTTTGCTTGTGTTTCTTGTAGTTTCTCCTTCAAAATTTCTTCCCTGAGTCTGAAATAATAAAAATCTCTTCCCATCTCAGTGACGTTTTCTTCCATGATCCCTACATCTTTTAGACTCTTTCTTTTGGAAATTTTCATCCACTGATGTGTGTGTACTCTCGCTTGCTCTAGCTGATAAAATAGGGGAACTTAGATATTTTGAGGGATCAATATTCCTCCTTTAATTAATGTTTAGTAGGAGATTCGATTTGGCTGTGGGCTAGGATGTGTAATTGCTGATATGTCTTTTGGAACAGATTTTGAAGATGTAGACTCCTCCTTCGGTTCTTCCTCTTCCTCTCCTTTGGCATCTTTCCCTTCAATTTGTCCCTCTTTTCAACATCTTGGGCCTCCTTCCCTTCCAAGGGTACCTTATCTCCCTCCCCTATGACCTTCTGCTCTTTCTGTGACACATTTGGAGTTTCCTGTAGCACTGACAGAGTTTCCTGTAGCAAACCCTATTTCATTTTTTTCTCCTAAGTTATTTTCTGCTTCGTGAAGGTCTGTGGGGGTTGGTACTTGTTTAAGGGATGCTAGCCTTCAATAATGTCTCCTCACATAGGTCATAAGTGTCTTCTTAGGTGAGGTGAACTCTTGAATTTTTCCCTCTTCTAGGATTATTTTAGATTTCTTTTGGGGTGACTCTTCAATTATTATTTTCTGGGGTCTCCTTGCTTCACCCTGGCACTCTTTCTGGTTCTGAAGCACATGGGGGTATGTATTTTCCTCTTTGCCTTCACTGGGGTGCTTAGAGTGGCTAGGCTGGAAGCTAATTATTTTTCTGAGGTTCCTGGTGATAGGTTGGTCTGTTGGGGAGAGATGTTAGTGCTCATCATGGGGTCTAATATCTCTTCCTATCTTTTATTTCCTTCCTTTTCCTCTTCTTTTTCTCACCCCTCCTTTTCATCTCCTTCTCCTTTTTCATCTTTTTATTCCTCTTCTTATTTTCCTTCCTCTGTCATTAGGGTTTCTATGTGTTATGCTTATGTATCCATCTCCTCTTCTTCCTCTGTTTCTACAATATCTCCTTCTTCTTCTTTCATACCCCTCTCTCCAAGACTAGAGGAAGGGTTTTTTCCAGGAGTGATAACTTGTGTACCTATGAATTCTTCCCTACCCATATCTATGAAGGTGGACCAAGGTACAACGATTTTTAACCTATTGAGAGCACTTCCTACTATAAGTTTGATGAGGCCATGGTGATCTAAGTTTTGATACTTTATTTCCCTCACTCTCTGGCTTATGTCTATGATGGATTGTAGGAGGAATTATGGAATGTTTAGTCTCTTCTCTAGTGGCAGATATTCTTTGAATCTAAGCTCATGTAATACTCTGAAGTGGTATCCATAAACCACACCGATTCTTGCCTCACAGGAAATGTATTTCATTATGTGATATGCTACTTCATCCCATGGGTAAGGGATGCTTTCCCTTTTCACACCATTTTTATCCTTAGTGTATTCCTCATTAGGAAAAAAGAAGCTCTTCTTGGAGGAAGTCCTGGAAACTCTATCCTCTCTGTTCCACTTGACTCCTAGAGGAAAGGTTGTAACTTTGCTAATAAATTTATGGGTCATGGTGATGGATAGTACTCTAACCACAATGGTGGCCCTATCATTTTGTTGTGAGTGTAGGGTCACTGCAAATTCCCTAGCCACTTCATCATCAAAGCCCTTGAGGAGCTTGAAGAATCCTAGACACTGATGATTTATAAAAATATCAACCACCTGAGGGTGTAATCTAATTCTTTTGATATCTTTGGGTTCCCTTCTGTTAAAAATTCCCCCCATATTATGAATGTGTTATGGATATGGATTCATGGTTTTTTTTATAGAAAATTGGTGATATGGGACATCAGAGGCTTCAATTCAACACAAACTTAGAATTTCTTTACCTTACTTATCTTAACAGTCTCTTAAATTATGAATTATTGTTGTGACTGTGTATAATATTTTCATGAAAAATTTCATAACATAGTAGGGTGACATCCACTTACCTCTGTATTTTGATGCTTCTTTCTTGGGAAATGGTGGTGTTGGCTGTAAATACCATCTATGAGTGGCTCTCATGGAAAATTTGATCACTGTGCAACCTTCCTGTAGGTTTCCTGTAGCATGAACATACTTCGTGTAGCACAGGCTTGCATGAAAAATTCGACCTTGGTGCAAAATTATTTAATGGATCTTGTCTCTCTCCTTCTCTATCTATTTTAGAAATGAAAAATGGAATGAAGGATAATGAGCCAAAGCACACCATTATTCCAAATTGAGCGGACTTGGAAGAGAGTGGTGATTAGGTTTTGGTATAGGGTTTCCTCTTTTGGACCGTTGGCCCCACTCGATCCACTCATTTCTATATGCCTCAAAACCACCTCTATATCCTCGTGATCTCTTCCTTAAATGATTTGATAGCCCAAGTGGCATGAAAAACTCCACTTTTCATTCACTTTAATTTTACAAAGGTGGCCAAGTTAACTGGTCACCTTTTTTCCCTTTTAAATCTCTATTCTTGACATTAATTCATTTTAGCAATATGATGCATAGCAAGAGGTTGAGGGAGAAATACTTGAGCCTACCTATTACTGAGGAGTTGTAGAATTTATTTGATGCAGGTAGCTAGATTCTGGCGATAGCCATCAATGTTTTTTCTTTGTTGTGTTTTTTTATGCATATTTTCTGAGTGAGCTGCTTATTATTTTTGTTTGCTAATTCTTTTTGCAGGCGTTGCATGGAGATCATGAGGTGTTTTTTATAGTGTGGCCTTCCTCCCGGATTCCTTTGGTTATCATCTAGAGCCATATTCATCATCCACCTCTTTCATTTTTGCTTTGCTATTACACGTACAAGATTGCTATAAGAAGTGATCATATTCCTGTAATAGTCCCATTTCTGATACTTTGAAGCACTAGTTAGCTGATAAATGAGTAGAAGTAGTGCAGGGATGCTAGGTATGGAGTTATGGAGTGAATGGAGTGGTGGAGAGATGAGAGGGGATGCCCTGTGTAAATATTTAGCTAAACTAGCGCATAATAGCGAACGAGAGGGTTTCGTGAGTGAATACTTATGCATTGAGTGGAGTGATGGTTAGGAGTGGTAGGTATGGGAAAAATAATGATTTTCATGTCTTCCTTGAGGGTTAGGTGTTCTTGAGTGAGATTTTTCTCTCTTGAATGACTTTCCTGTAGCAGTACAGGGTTTCATGTAGCACTACATGAAATCCTGTAGCAGCCTAGGACATCCTGTAGCATTGCAGAGAGTAAGAAAACATGTGGTTTTTTCTCACCTAGAGATAGAAATGGATGGATGGATGCATAATAGGGTTGATCATGGAGTGGGTAGGTACAGGAGAGAGATATGAGAGAAAAAATGTTGCTCCTATTTTTCCAAACTATCCTTGATCAACAACCTGCAAAACAGAAATAACTGAGTGCATAGGTGTTGTTTCATCTTTTTATTTTTCTCTTTGTTTTTTTTTAAAAGACAGGTGGGATGCCTCCATAGAGGTTTTCAACCTATAAGCTCACCTTTGGCACCGCAAAGAGGTTTTCAACGAAGGATATTTTTTTTTTGTTTTTTTTGTTTTTTTCTCTAGGATTGCCTCATGGAGGGTTTAGACCCAGGAGTTGGCCATGGATGCCTCAGAGAGATCTTCCCCCATGCCTCTTTTTTTTTTCTTTTTTACTTTTTTCTCTAGGAAGGTGAGGCATTGGAAACTATGGAGCTTCCAATGACGTTCACCTCCCTGTTTATTGAATTGATAAACTCAGCCTTAGACAGAGGCTTCTTATACATTTTTGGCCTGTAACCATTGACAAGTAGGGGGATCCCATCCTTATCTATGTTTATGATATGAACAACCCCATTGTGATGGAAATTTTCCACATGATAAGGTCCTATCCAACTTGTCATTACTTTTCCTTTGAAGTCATTGAATCTGGATACACAGAGCAACGCCCAATCTCCTTCTTTAAATTTATTTTCTTTGATGTTCTTGTCATGTCAAAATTTCCTTTGCAGCTGAATTACCTATGTGTGAAGGAGGGCCTACATTCTGAACTCATCCAAACCATTTAGCTGCAACAACCTTTCTTTTTGTACCTTTGTGATTTCCAGGTCTAATTGAGCTTCCATTCTCAGGGTGTTGTACTCAATCCCAATGGAACGAAGAGCTCTCTTCCCATAAACTAAATCATATGGAGTAAACCTTGTGGTGGTCTTCCAAGTGGTATTGTAAGCCCAAGTGGCTTCCACCAATATGTTTGCCCAATATTTTCTACTGCTGCTCACAACCTTGGTTAGGATGTTCTCCAAGGATTTATTTGTCACTTCCACCTTGCCATTTTCTTGAGGATGATAGGCCGTGGAAGTCTTGTACTTTATCTTGTGCCGCCTTAGGAGGTTTTCAATGAGATGAGATGTAAATTGAGCCCTTAATCAGTGAAAAACTCTTTGGGGTACCTAGACTTGTAGAACACATTCTCTCTTAGAAACACACAACCTTCTCTTTTGTTGCTACTTTCATAGTTGTTGTTTCATCCCACTTGGTCAAGTAGTTGGTGCAGACAATGATATAAATTTTCTTCCAAGATGGTGTATCAATGGGTCCAATGAATTCCATGCCCAACTTGTCAAATGGATCTAAATTCACCTAAGGGTTCAAGGGAATTTCATCCCTCGGTGTAGGTCTCCCCATGCTTTAGCACTGATCACATCTATTGGTGTATCTCTTGGAATCTTGGTGGAGGGTAGGTCAATAGTAACCTACTTGCAAAGCTTTGAGGGTTGTCCTCTTAGCAGAAAAGTGGCCCACATAGGGACCATCATGAAACTCCGAGAGGATGTCAAAAACATGTTCTTCCCTCACACATCTTCTGAGAATTTGGTTAGGACCCAACTTGAAGAGATTTCCACCAATCCAGGTGAAAGGGGCACTTTTGCTGATAATATTTCTCTTTTCTCTAGATGAAAGGTTTGGAGGAAAGTTTCTGGCAACCAAGTAGTGATCCAGGTGGATATCGGTGGCCACCCACCTATTCCATTTGGACCAGCACCATCAATTCTTGCAGATTTTCACATTCAGCACAACTTACTATTTTTAGTAGGTTTTCGGGTCCTCCACTCCCGGAGCCGTTTTGGGGCCTTAATGATCTAGGTGGATATTGGTGGCCACCCACCTATTCCATTTGAACCCCCACCATTAGTTCTTTTATTTTTCAAGTTGCAACAAAACTTACTATTTTTAGCAGTTTTTCGGGTCCTAAACTTCCGGAGTTGTTTTGAGGCCCTAAACGACGTTTTTTGGGAAAACGGAGAGCAACATGGGTCCATTGATCGATGTTTCTCATTCAAAAGTTTTACTTCTTGGACAGATCTTTCTAACGAGATATTGAGCGCGTCAAACGGAGATCGGATGCCAAAGTTACGTCCCCGGGAAGTTGAACCACCAATTTACCCAAACGGGGCCCATAGTTTTGGCGCTTTATCTCCTAGGGTTAGGTTTTGGAAGTTTAGAGTTCTCCATTGTTTCTCAATAATAAATAGGCCCTTGAGCCTCATTGTAACACAGTTCAGAGGTCTGTAGCCATCACATCTCTTCTCAGAGATTTGCTACCAGCACCCTAGCTATTTTATTTCCATTATGCCTGTAAGCATATTTTTGTTATTTGATATTAATGAAATGAAGCATTATTTCTGCTGAATATCTATGTTCATGGTTATTTCTGTGTTCTGTTGCGTTCCTGCATAAAATCCGGATCAGTGGTATCAGAGCGGGTCTGCTCTTTCTTTGTTTTCTTTGCATGTCCCCAACGCGGTCAGGGTATAAGGAGTTAGGGCTCGATCTGGTTGAACCCTTGCAAGATCAGCCTCGCAAACCTCGACGACCTCCCATGGTGGAAGAAAAGAAAGACAAGGGAGCAGGAGATCCTATCAAAATACTGCTCGAGGAGGCCCTCGAGAAACAAAGGAACGCAATGATGGATAAATTTGCTCAAATCCTTCAACGACTGCCTACGTATGGCGCATCTGCATCCAACAACCACTCTGGAGGTGCCACTCCCTTCAAGGTACAGGTAAACTTTGACATTCCTATATTTGAAGGAAAAATAGATGCAGACACCATAGATAGATGGTTAAATTTGTTGGAAGGGTATTTCTCGGTCCATGACTTCTCTGACCGAGAAAAGATTATTTTTGCACTCCTCAAAGCTGCTCCCCATGTAAAAGACTAGTGGGAAACCTACCATGAGCAAGAGGGCGAAGGGGAACCCTCTCTGTTCTCGGCCACACCCACTTGGAATTTGTTCCGAGATGGCATCAAGGAACAATATTACCCCGTGGGGAGCTATGAGGAAAAATACATCCAATGGACCACGTTGCGGCAACAAAAGGATCAAGATGTGCACGAACTAACGAATCCGTTCCATACCCTGTGCACAAAGTTGGGTGCTAAAGATTCAGAGAGAACTTTGGTGCTCAAGTACCACGTTTGTCTGCAAAAACACATTCAGGATGAAATGGAGTTCCTCGACATTACCTCGCTTGGCACGACATATCGCTATGCCGCTAAGATCGAGTAGAAATTTAAGCAGAAGAAGCGAGACTTTGGATCTGCGAATCTGAAAGGTGCCCCCGAACCGAAGAACAGGGGGCAAGGCCAAAGCAGTGCGACTCAGAACAACACCAAAAATAAAAAGAAGGACACAGGGAAGTGGTGTGAATTTCATAACAGCCCCACTCACAACACAAACGAGTGTCGGGCCAAACAGTCATTGGTGGCCGAACTAAAGGCACTCGAATCAGATGCATTTTATGATCCTGAGTTAGAACCAGACAAAGGCAATGAAAAAGGGAAGCAGATCATTGATGCAGATCCCAGTGCCATTTTTTCCACCACCAAAATCTAGAGGGAGGACCCAGAGGATCCAGAGGATCCAGAGGAGGGGGAGCGCCTCTTCCATTCGCAAATGTGGGTGAAGGGTTCTCCGCTGCAATTTCTTGTCGATAGTGGAAGCCAAAAGAACCTCATTTCAGTAGAGGCCATGAAGCAGCTCAACCTACCAACCATAGCACACCTGCAGCCATATACCATCGGGTGGATTCACCCAGGGAGAGATATCCACATCCGCCAACAGTGCCGCCTTCCGTACAACATCAAGCCATTCACGGATGAGGTATTATGTGATGTTTCTCCTCTTGATGTAACTGATGTATTATCGGGCCAACCATAATTGTGGAGGAAACATGCTATGTATGAGTCTAGGCCTCGTTCTATTATTATTACTTTGGGAAATAACTTGTATAGGATATCGGAGGTAGTACCACCTCCTGTCATCTCTTTGACTATTGCAAAACAACGCTGTAATTTTTTTTCCCAAACTAGGAAATTAATTTTCCTTACAACTCACTCACAGGGAAAGAAGAATATTGTGGCCACAACCTCGAAACAGGGCTCCCTTGCACGGCTGCAGCAAATGGACAAAGTCATGGAGGAATACGAGGACATTTTCTCCTCACTCATAGAGGTTCCTCTACACTGTCAGGACAAGCACTCCATTGATCTGACTCCCAATGCACCACCGCCTAATGTTGCCATACATCCTGCAACTACACATATAGAATCCAAACATGTAATTTCTGAGGCTGATAAAGAAACCAAATTTACTAAACACATCCAGCATGTCCACCCGCAGGTCCATGACATCTTCAACACATCTAATACTCAGTTCAACAGAATTTGCCTCATCTCATGGAGGATCTCAACGCAATGGGGACCATTGCTTCCTAAGGATGGAGGAATGATCCAGGTGGATATCGGTGGCCACCCAACTATTCCATTTGGACCAGCACCATCAATTCTTGCAGATTTTCACATTCAACACAACTTACTATTTTTTGCAGGTTTTCGAGTCCTCCACTCATGGAGCCGTTTTGGGGCCTTAATGATCCAGGTGGATATTGGTGGCCACCCACCTATTCAATTTGAACCCCCACCATCATTTCTTTCAGTTTTCAAGTTGCAACAAAACTTACTATTTTTAGCAATTTTTCGGGTCCTGAACTTCCGGAGCTGTTTTGAGGCCCTAAATGACATTTTTTGGGAAAACGGAGAGAAAAATGGATCCATGGACTAATGTTGCTCATTCAAAAGTTGTACTCCTCAGAAAGATATTTCTAACGAGCTATTGAGTGCGTCAAACGGAGATCGGATGCCAAAGTTACGTCCTCGGGATTTTGAACCACCAATTTACCCAAATGGGGCCCATAGTTTTGGCACTTTATCTCCTAGGGTTGGAAGTTTAGAGTTCTCCATTGTTTCTCAATAATAAATAGGCCCTAGAGCCTCATTGTAACATAGTTCAAAGGTCTGTAGCCATCACATCTCTTCTCAGAGATTCGCTACCAACACCCTAGCTATTTTATTTCCATTATGCCTGTAAATAGATTTCTGTTATTTGATATTAATGAAATGAAGCATTATTTCTACTGCATCTCTATGTTCATGGTTATTTTTTTATTCTGTTGTGTTCCTGCATAAAATCCGGATCAAGTAGTTAGCTATGTCAGCAAACCAAGGAGAGAGTGTTGAGATAGAGAATAGGTGTTCATCCGGAAGCTGATCATCCACTATTCCTTCCTCATCTGCATGTAGAGTTAGTCTACATAAGAAATTTGCAACAACATTCTCCTTTCCCATTTTATCAACAATTTTTCAATCAAATTTTTGTAATAAAAAAAAACATCTAATGATTCTAGCATTAACATTAGGTTTATTCATTAAATATTTGATGGCTGCATGGTGAGTATGTACAAATTTATGATAAACAGTAATATAATGCCTAAATTTTTTTAAGAAATGGACAATGGCTAAAAGATCCTTTTCTATGAAAATATAGTTAAGTTCATATTTGGATAGATTCTTGCTAACGAAATAGATGGCATAGAGTAGTTTTTCATCTAAAATCCTAAGTCTTCCCCCACAAATTTTTCTGATGCATTTGTGTGGATTTGGAAGGCAGAGCCCAGTTTGGACCTCAAAGAATGGGGGCAATAGTTAGCTTTTCCTTAATGAGCTCGAAAGCTTCTTGAGAGAGAAGAGACCTAAACAACTCAGAATATTTGGCCAACAACCCAAATAATGGTGAAGCCACCTTGCTGAAGTCCTTAGTGAACCTCCTATAGTAGCCAGCCAAACCTACGAAACTCTTGACATATCTCTGATTTTGAGGAACATGCACACTTTTTATGATGGTGATTTTGTTTAGGTCTACCTTTATTCCTGCTTGTGATATTGAGTGTCCTAGGAATATCCCTACTCTTTTTAAGAATTCACACTTTACCAAAATCAGGGAGAGATGCATTTTAATGCACTTTATCAACACTTTTCCAAAATTAGAGAGAGATTCCTGGAAACCATACCCATAAGGTGTGAAATCGTACATGTAGATTTCAACTAAGTCATGGACTAGTTCAGAAAAAATGCTCAATATTTCTCAGTGGAAAGTAGCAGGGGCATTGCAAAACCCAAAGGGAAGGAATCTGTAATATAAAGTGCCGTAGGGTCATGTGAAAGTAGTCTTGTCTTGGTCCTCAGGGTTAATTTGGATCTGGTTATACCCACTAAACCCATGTATGAAAGAAACAAAAGTATTCCCTGCAAGGCCATCCATGTCTTGATCTATGAAGGACAAGGGGAAATGTTCCTTCTTAGTGGCTTTGTTTAGTTCCTAGTAATCAAAACAAATTAGCCACTTTCCATTCTTCTTTGGGACTAGAACAAGATGAGATACCCACTCACTGTCCGATAGGGGATAGATAAAACCTGCATCCAACAAATTTTGTAGATCATCCTTCACTATGTCCTTTAGAGCTGGGTTCATCCTCCTTTGGGGCTGACGCCAGGCTTGCATCCTTCTTTAATATAAATATGATGTGTGCACACCGAGGGATGCACCCCTTTCTTGTCTTTGTAGTCCCAATTGAATGCATCAAGGTTTTCTTTCAAAATCTGGCATATCTACTCTTCTTCTTTGGCTGAGAGGGATAAGTTAATATTCAGAGAGTTTGATGGGATAAATTCCATAGCCTTGGTGGTTTCAGAAGCTGAATCAAGTGAGTGCAGTTCCATCCAAGGGTGGATTTTAGATTCTTTGACTAGGTCATCGAGTGGAATGTCATTGGGGGGTTGGTTCTTAATGATGTTGTCAATTGTCTCATCCTCATTGAGTTTCCCCCCTCTAAGAACAATATCTATAGCACAAATGGGGTAGGGTGTGGTATTGTACACTTCTTCTTCTTCTTCTTCATCCTAAAATAGCAAAGGTAGGTCATGGTCAATGTAAGGTTGACAAGGAGGATATAACACCAGGTGCTTAGACAAGGGCCCATTCTTTATAGTCATGTTTCCAGCCTGAGAGGTGATATAAGCATCCACAGTGGCTAACGAAGGTCTTCCTAAAATGAGAGGATATCAATTAAACTCGATTTTTGGCTGGAGGACCCAGAAATCCATATGGTACTCCCAAGAGTCAATTGAGACCATAACATCCTCAACAATTCCTTTCGAAGCTACTGTGGACCTATCTGTAAGTTGCAGAACAATGGCGGTCTTTATCAAAACTCCTTGGAGGTTGAGTTTAAGCATAGTTTCCTTGGTCATCACATTGATGGCAGTCCCAAGATCAATCAGAGTATTGGGGACTATGACACCATCGATGTGTACATATAATACTGTACTTCCAAGGTCCAGGTACTTCAGGAAAATCACACTTCCCAACATTAAGTCAGACAACTGTCCCAATACATTGATGATGAGGGTGTCTTTATTCTTTCTTCCAGGTTTCTTAAAGCACTTTTCTTTGATGAGCCTATTGTAAATAGGAACATCCTTAATGGTCTGGAGAAGGTGTATTTTCAAACAAATTTTTTCATTTCTCCCAAAAGTTTAGTCTCTTCTGGGGTGTGGATCAAGCGGTCATGAAAAGGAGGTTGGTGGATCTAAGTGTTTCTTTATTCCTTTTCCTCCTCAACCTCCGGAGGTGGAGATGGAGGATTATTTTATGGGATTATTCTTCCCAATATTAGTTTGATCTCATGTATCTCCACAACATAAGATGGTTAGGATATTTCCCCAATGTAAAATTATTGGGCGTGCTTGCTGTTTGGGTTTGGATTAGGTTGGGCAGGCATCTAAGGCAAATTAGGTGTAGCAGAAAGGGTGATCTGAGGTTGAGGTTGGGGTAGAGGTAGAAAAGCAGGTAGTTGATTATAGTGGGGCCTCCACCATTTTTATGGGTTGCTCCACTAAGGTGGTTGGGGAACATATTGCTGGAATTTTTGGTTCATAAGCTAAGGGTGATATGAAGGGTTGTAAGGCCAAGTAGGAGGTGTAGGACATGATGGAGGAGTGGATGTGTACCAAGAATGCATAGGTGGATTCTGGTTTTTATGATAGTACGAGTAAGGTGCACCTTTCAGACCCTGCTAATATGATTGAGGCCCTTGAGGCCTCCTATGATTTATGAAGAAAAGTTTCTCAGGTCCTCCTTACCCACCTTGATATATAGCTTTGAGCGTAGGTAAGGAGGTATACTTATCTGTCGCATGATTCTCTTCACAGAATAAGCAAACCTCTATGACATTTAGTTGACATTCATTTTGAGGGTGTTTTCTAGTACATCTAGGGTAGAAGATATCCAAGTCCCTCTTTTCTTCCTCTTGCTTCCTCTTGATCTACATTGTGTCCATTTTCAAAGAAAATATGTGCATCATCTCACTTTTGAAGTCCTCCAACATATTTACAATCTCATGCTTGATGGAGGTGGAAGAGGAAGGGTATTGGTCATGCTTTGGCTAGATATATCTTTCTTCCTAGCTGCCCTATAGTGAATTTTAAAGAAAATTTTAATGTCCTCATAAGGAAACTAGTAGATGTCTCCTCCAGAAAACATATTAAGGGTTTTTATCACCTCTTCCCCGATCCCTCGTAGAAGTACCAAAAAAATTGATCCAGGATCAAGAGTATAGTTGGCTCTTTTGTAGCTCAACTAGAATATTTCTTCATAATCCTCTAGGGAGTCAGCAGGTCCCAGAGTCATCCTAAATATTTCCTCTTTGGTTTCCTTGGACCTTGTTGGCTTGAGGGGTCCTGACCCAGGTTCGGAGGTTAAGGTTTGCTAACAAACCCATATACTACTAGCCCTTTCGGCATTGACCTGCTTGCGCAGGTCAAAGTCTCACCCGAAATAGTATGGGTGGGTGCTGGAACCAGGTTTCCGCACCCTAAGAGAGGATAGGTAAGCTAAGTAGAGCTGCGTCCAGCTTTATAATGACCAGATCGCCTATCTCAGAACCGGATCTATAGATCTCCTTCTCATCCACATGCACAAGGTCAACTATACTTACTGTGCTCAACAAATCATATACTTCTAAAACAGTAGCGTAGCATTACATAAAACATAACAGAATAGACCCAGATGTAGTAGAAACACTTAACACAGTACTTTTGTAGATTAACATAGAATATGCATAATACAGTAGCTATCAAATATTCCCGTCAACAATACACATAGATTCAGTTACTCAAACAACCTTTCCCATTCATTAATCCTTCAATTCCTTCTTACAATACCCAAACCTGACATGTGCACACAGTAGTAGGGTCCGCACACAGCAGGACTTGGGATCTCACGCACACAAACAACAGGAGTCCTTTCCCAAAAACCACAAACAAATCTACTAAGCCATAATTCGCATCAAGATCTCATCATCTTCTTGCCTTATAATTCGAAATGTCCCTCTATTTATAAAAATCTAGCCTAATCTTTCCTATGGTTCGCAAACCATGGTTTGCGGACTCTAGGTCTACCCTTTGACCCATTACAATGATTTCGGGGCTTTGCCCCACCCCAAAACCCCTGTGCTAGACTAAATATAATAAAAAATATGAAAAATTGGACCAGTTTCACAGCTTGTAGGAGACCCTGTTCCAACAGTCCCCCAAAACAATCTTATGACTTGTCCCGAGTAACTAGGGTGGTGCGGTCTCTACCTGCACAAGTAGGGCATTGATGGCTGCGATCAGTGGAGGAAATACTTATTGAATTTGAGTGGTAACACTCTACGTGATGTCTACAAGCTTCTGGGAGTCGGTCCTTCAATAATCATGGTAACCCGCTCTAATATCTGGTTGAGTCGCTGGATCGTGCCATCGATATATCGGCCCATGGCTTCAACCGTTTTGTGATGGCATGCTTCGTTCATTGGAGATCCTCAATCGTATCTCAGAGTGCGTTGCTAGTCTTCAAGAATGCTAAATGGTGCGCAGGGACTAAGGAGGGAAAGGTAGCTTCGATCTGATCGAAAGCAGATTCCTTCTATTGTAAGTCCTACCTGATGTTCTGAAGAACCGGGTTGAACTGGACCGCTATCCAGATCTGCATGGCTGACTCGAGCAACTGAGTACCCTGAGTAAGTTGTTCCATAATGATGTCCATATCTTCTATTACCAGCGCAACACGCTAAGCTCGTACCTCCAGAGGTGTGGCAGGCTGTAATTGGGCTTGTAATGTGGTGAGTTTCCGGTCCATTTGGGTCTTAAGGGTCTATATTTTTGTTCTGGACACCTGTAGTGATGCAACCAAGCCTTCTAATGTAGCCTGGAGCAGAGCTGTAGCCGATAAATCATCTAGGACCTCGGTGCCAAGCTGGTGGACCACTGTTTCGAGCAGTGCCGTCTGCGCAATAGTAAGGTAGACGTCTGTGGTCTGTCGTGTGATGATCGGCGTGGCCACATCAAGCTGTTGCTGTGCGGTCCGGTCATGATGATGGATCTCTTGAAGCACGACGGTGTGTAAAACCTGTAACACCTCGCTGGGCAGCTGTGCCAAGTCCAATTGTAGTCCCGTATCCACTGGAAGGTGGGCGCTGACCAAGATAGTGCTAGGAAATGAATAAGCATGGCTTTCATTTGCAGATAGCCAGGTACTGCTGGTAGGGTGTAGCGTATCTGTCTTTGTCCGGAGGTCTCAAAGCTCAACTCGCATGGTATCGATTGCAACCTTTTGTCGTGCTTCTATGGCTACCCACTGATCCTCTGTAGCCAGAGTAAGTGTGTCCGTGATTTACTCGAGATCACCATCAGTTAGCGTGATTGTTACGTCATATTCCGGGCGTTGGGCATGCTGCTTTTTCTGGGGCCCCTTTGCAATCTCCCTATGCCACTTCATACCCCGGGGGGATGTAGTATCCTTGTTAGTCAGCCCTTTCGTTCATAGGACTAGCTGCAAGTCGACCGTGTCAGCTCTCACAGGGATCTGCGATAGTTGCTTAACATCTTTCGTGGCTACTTCTGAGCCAGTCTGGCTAGATCCTACGGTTATCCCAGGTTTGGAAAGGGTGTTAACTTCTGTCATATATCTTTGACGCATATCCATGCAGGGTTTGAAGTCAATTTTTCCTGTAGGGAGCCAGAGGGCAATTAGCTTATCAATTTCGACGTCCCCAAACCCCCTCAATGTAATGTCCACAGGCTCTGGACTGGTAAGCGCCGAAGCGTCCACGGGGTTAGGGGCTGCCATATTAATGTAAGGAGGGGATCCTGAATTTGGAGACTCACAGGCAGCGGACGTGAGTTGATTGGGTATGAACAGAACACTAAAGGTCCAAAAAATCATGTAGCAGAACAATACATGCATGTTACAGAGATGATATGGAACCTTGGTTGGAGTTATCCATTCTTCTTTGTAGTGCCCGTGGCTGTCCAACAGTAAGGTGAATATTACTTGGAACTTACCATCAAGAAAATGGTAAAAAATCACAAGAAATTGCCTCATTAATTGCCAGCCACCTGTTTTCCATAATGGTAATATTCCATTTTTACCAGAGTTCAGTGTTCTGATAGTCATTGTTCACACCCTATGGCCTTCCCATGGATCTACTGACCTCGGATGAAGCATCCATGCTGCTTGCACATCCTGAATTATAGCCGAAGTAGGGTGTGCTATAATTTGATTCAGGTGCAGCCTAAACAACTTGGCCACCATGCGCATCCCGTTCAGTTCCGAGTTTGGAATAGTACGGCGATCATCCTCTCCTTCCATTGGGCTGAGGCTGAAGTTCTCAACCATGTGTGGTACCTGCATTCCCCATGATTTGGATGTGATGTACATGCATGGTCTACCCTGAGTCAAGGCGTCAGTGTTCCACAGAGCTGCGTCGAGCGTTCCTGTGCCATCCACCACCCTAAATGTTCGTAAAAATTCATCCTACAAATCTCCCAATGGCGAGTGCGTTGATGTAGCTCCGCGTCTAAATACCATGCAGCTGGATGCAGTCCTAGAGCATGGATAAACCAGTGGACCCTTTATTTGGGGGTTCTGTCGCACCACTGCATTTCCCATGCGAGCAAATATCTGTGTGGATCTTCTGACCCAAGGAACTTTTTTATCTGTCTCACAGCTGGAGCTTCAAATCACAGGACCATCTTATCCCGACATTCCTCCTGATGCAGGGGAAATAGGCTCAAGAAAATCCTTTGTATTTTAATAGACATAGGGGTCTTGTGTTTTCAAAATAATATTGGTTTCTTATGTAATTATTAATGTTTTTGAGTGACATTTATAATAGGAATTAATTAAATATTGAGAGAAATTGTAAATGTTCTCGAATGATTGGAGAACATGAGGGAAGTAGGATAGTTGAGATTCTATAGGAATTAAATATTTGAAATTTAATTGTAATTCCTAAAATAGAATTGGTTCCATGATTTTATGAGTTTTAAAGGATTTCTAGGGATAAAGGATAGATTTTAGGACTTAGAGGATTTGGAGAATTTTGTTGAGATAATGGAGGACCTGAACCTAAATTGGTTCATAGTCTTTTGTATGAACTGTAAAGCCTCAAGGAAAAAAGGAGAGAGTAGTGTGAGTAATTCAGTTTAGGGCAAACAGGGGTTTTTTGTTGTAAGCCTATGGGCAAATCTGATAGAAATGCGATTGATCAAAATATCAGGCCAGAGAGGAACCATTTTGTAATTGTTTGATTGTATATATACAGAGAAAATTCGATCCTAAGTGTGTGATTGTGTGTAGAGAAATGAATCCATAATTTCATGTTATGAATCAAGGGTTTGACACAGTACAGGGATGCATAGGGTTTGAATGGTGGTTCTGCATATCATTGAAAGGTTAATGTAATTGTCAAGACAGGTTAATATTGTGATTTGAGCTGAAAGAATAAAGGTTTTAATTATGTTTTTGAGAATAATGGATGAAGTTTCTCTCATCGATCACTGAAAGGATCGATGACACAACAAAGTGAAGGAGATCCAGGGGTTAGAAGTCACAATTGAGGGTTTATTGTAATTATAAAGATGGATTTGAACCACAGGAATGAATAATAGAGATTAAGCCAGGCGCTGGAGTGGGTTTGAAGATTGTGAAGATATAAGGTATGGCGTTGTGAAATTACTCCAAGTTGGAACCCTAGCCCTATTCGAAATCGTGAGTGAACAAAGGCAGAAATTACAACAGAATGGCACAATGGATTAGATGAAGGCAGAATCGAAAATGATGCTACAGCGGGACTGTGAGTAACATCACAGTGAATAGAGAAGAAGTGTGGTGGAATCATTTTATTGTGGAGAATGCGCAAAAATTGAAGCGGATCCATGAATCGGGATGGTATGGAACAGGGAGAAAATAAACAATGAAGGCGGAATTGAAAAGCAATTGAATTGCGTTTGTGTAGAGTATGGAACCATGATTGAAGTGGAACTATGAGTTATGGCACAAGTGAATAGTGAAAACAGTTTTATAAACCACACATGGATTTCGCGTGGAAAGTAAGAGGTAAGCGGTTTCTTTCAAAACAAACGCGATACACCCTATTGAGCAACGCGTGGTGTCATAAAACCACCAATTTCGCGTTGTGTTGGGGCGATAAAGTTCTGGGCTTAAAGTTATGCAATATCTGTTGGATATACGCATAAATTGTTATTGGAGCATGATGAAAGATCAACCGCTGGATCACAAGTGAAGTTGCATGGAGGTTAACAAGGTATGGAACCGAAGGTTTATAAAATGGAGTTCATTAAAGGTTGAAGTCCGAACATTTCCGAAGGTTTAAATGAAGTGGAAAGGTGAGTTGGAAATGCTATGGGGTCAGACATAATATTATGTCGGCAATTGACATTATAACCAAGGTAAGAACTTTAGGTTATATGATATAATTGATGGAATAAGTGGATTGGTATGCTATGGGCCAAAGATTTTCTTCGGAGTTTTAAACAACGTTGAACATTTGTATCAAATGAAAAAGTAAGCATGGGCCATTATACATAAATACATATATATATATATATATATATATATATATATATATATATATATATATATATATATATACATGTGAGGATACTTTGGTTTTTGATCCAAATTTGAATGTTGATTCAAATTCTCCATAAAGTGGGTTTAACCATAGGATATAAAAAGGGAAATGACTTCCGTTTATGAATTTTTCATTGTTGGGTTTTATTATATGGTTTAACCAAATATTGAAATGGTAAGCTTCCACATTAGATTTGCCAATATGACAATTATTTGGGATTAGGAATGAACCATACATCTTAAGGTGAGAATTGTGGGTTTTGCAGCTTTAGGCTGCATCAAGTGGTATTAGAGGGCTGAAGATTTGCTTCGGAGTTTTAAAAAATGTTGAACATTTGTATCAAATGAAAAAGTAAGCATGGGCCATTATACACACACACACACACACACACACACATATATATATATATATATGAGGATACTTGGTTTTTAATCCAAATTCGAATGTTGATTCAAATTCTCCATAAAGTGGGTTTAACCATAGGATATAAAAAGGGAAATGACTTCCGCTTATGAAGTTTGCATTGTTGGGTTTTATTATATGGTTTAACCAAATATTGAAATGGTAAGCTTCCACATTATAATTTTCCAATATGAGAATTACTTGGGATTATGAATGAACCATACATCTTAAGGTGAGAATTGTGGGTTTTGCAGCTTTAGGCTGCATCACCTCCCATTCACAGAATACCTTCCCATGCGTATCCCACCAGTGCGTAGGTGTTCCACGCAGGGCTAGCTTAAGGGCCCATAGCCTGTGTCCCTTGGGAAATTTTGGTTCAAATGCGCGTAAAAATTCCTTAATGTTACCCAAATCCCCATAGTAGGGCAGGTCTCTTACCTCGTATGAGATGCAGCGGAAGTTCCTCGTGACCCAAAGACATGGTAGTGCCGACACCTCATGCAACCAACCTTGCCAACTCCCTACTTCCCCATCGGAGTCGGAAAAGCATTCACTGTCTTTTTCCCAGCAGAGTACTCCTTCCTCTGTGGGGTTAATCCAATCTTCTTCCTGCGTAGTCAACTTGTAAATGTGATCCACTTCCTCCTCATCTCGCGCTGGCTCTGTATACCGTGCACCTTCCGTGGGATCCAATGGTACTATTACTCGTGTTCCGTTATTTTCAAACACCATGCTTCGCTTTTTGAGATTGATAACACCCGCCATATCTATATCCCAGTCTAGTCCTAGGAGCGCAGGGTAGGGGTCCACATATTCTACGATTTCTATTACCTCATAGTCAGCTTGGGCCTTTACTCCTGTGAGATCTATCATGATTTTTGGCAGCCTTCCCAGAGGGATAATCTTCTATTGATCCACCATGCGCAGCTGGATGGTGTACCATTACAACTTAGGTTCTCTAATTCATTTCCATGTTTGTTTTGGTAAAATGTTCGCATCTGATCCAAGGTACAAAATAACCTGATCCATCTCGTAGTCACCAATCTGCGCAGTCAACCGCATTTCCCTTCCGGTGCATTTTTATACCTGTATAGTTTGTGTACATCCTTGGTCCCTGGGGTCGGATTGGGCCGCGCTGCATAGCTATTCATTAATGCCTGAAGGTTCTCTATAGCCTTTGGGTTACGTAGCAGCTTCATACATGCCTGCAGGAAGGGCTCGACCCCCTCATTTGTCTTGGGGTGTGTCGGTACCTGCACAGTAGCTGCTTCTTCCTTAGTGAAGTCCTAGCCAGCTGCAGCCATTGTTTCTTGTCCCTTTTTCATGTTCGATCCTTCTTGACGGGTCAGAGGATCCATGGCAGCCTCTTCCTTTGGTCTCCGGGTGGCCATCCCACTGCGTGTTATAAATTTCACACTTGGGTCCATGTTCCTTACTTCGACTTAACTCTCTGCACATTCTGCATAGGGGTGGGCTGCTTTTTTTGCATTTTTTCTATTAAGATTGGGCAATCTACGATCACATGGTCCAGCTGTATGCAATATTTGCAGGATTTCCTTGTAGGATTTGGGCAGTACCTTGCAAAGTGTCCTACTTCCCCGCAGTTATAATAGATTAGCTGTCTGCGCCCTCGACTTGCGCTTCCTCCTCGACCTCCCCTACCCCTAGCTAGGGAGCCACCAAATTTTGCGGGAGATCTAGGTGACGCAGGGTCTTATTGCACCCTATACAAGTTTCCTCGATCTACCATCAGATCATAATTTCGACAGTTCTTTTCATCATGTCCTACCGACTGGAAGAATATGCACCATTGTTGCTTCAGTTCAGAGACATACGCTCCTAGTTGGGGGCAATGGTTCGTATCATGCAGCCCTGTGATGCAGTAGTCATCGCACCATAACGAAGATCTGCTTGAGCCTAGATGCACTAGGTTAGGTTCTCCTACCTGTATGTAATTTTTCAATAGTGGGCACTGATCCTTCGTATGGCCAGATACCCAACATTGTATGCACCATAGATCTGTGTTGGCTCCCTTTCCTCGTTCCTTTCGCAAGTTCTGAATTTACATGTGCATAGCTCCAAGCTACTCCTGAATTTGCTGTACTCCTAACGAAGTATCTTCTCTGGGTGTAGCTTCTAGTTTTATAGTGACTTCCATAGCTTTTTCTTGCAAATCAAAGGTTTGGTGACTCATTGGTGTGCATAGATGAGGCAACAACATAGTGATGAACCATTCTGTATGTTTTCTATCGTCATAATCAAATCCTCCTTCCCTGATTTCTCTCTATAGTCGCTGATCAGCCTCCCATACAGACTCAGACGCTCCTTACTTGAAGTCCTTCACATCTGCTACTAACTAAGAGTAAGATTTTGGCTTTCAGAATTTTTGCTTCAGAGCGTCCTTAATATCTTGAATAGATGCATTCCCTTTTTGAGATATGTATCATATATACCAATCCAAAGCTCTTTCTTCAAATGCTAGGGACAACTGTGCCCTCTTCACCATATCGTTTGTCACATTTTGCATAGTCCATACGGAATCTGAAACAAACCAAAATCGGTCCATATCCTCATCTCCTACCCCCTTGAAGGTAGGTAGTTTCAGGTGTGCAGCCATATCACTATCCGATGGAGGTGGTGGTATGGGCGAATTATTACCTTTGCGCGGCCTAGACGGCGGTGTAGCCGGGGGGCTCTGCGCAGCCGTCTCTCGCAGAGGGCTATAGACAGATCCTCCCCCTTCAAGGTTGGTTCGATAGTATTTACCACTGCGTGTTGTGCTCTCGTCTAGATTCGAGGTCATTCACTCGGTATGACTACATAGAATACTCTTATCACACAGTAATATCTTAATCAGCAGGGGTAATATCTTCAGAAACTTGCCCCGGAAACCTTTAAATAATCTCCACTCTGCTTCGGCGTAGGAGACGAATTGATCAATGGAAAATTCTGTCACAAACCCTCCTAGCACATTGTCCACCCAGTGATCCACCGTGCGAGTGATGGTATTATCAGTCCTTTCCACCTGCTGGATTAGCCCTGGAGTCCACTGAGTGACTCATTCATCCTTCCAACACTTCTGGAACTCTACGGGCCTTGCCAGCCACTGCTGAAGCTTGATTGTAAATGTCACAAAGAAAATTTTGTAGATTTCCGTAAGAATGTACTTGTCTTTCCAATTTTTCGTCGTTAACCTCGTACTATGATTCTCTTTTATCGCAAATTCCTGAATTTTATTTTCAAACCACTCTTCAATTTGGCTCGAGGGGTCCTGACCCAGGTTTGAAGGTTAAGGTTTGCCAAAAAACCCCTATACTACTGGGCCTTTCGGCAGTGACCTGCTTGCGCAGGTCAGAGTCTCACACAAAGCAGTATGGGTGGGTACTGGAACCAGGTTTCCACACCTTGAGAGAGGATAGGTAAGCCAAGCAAAGCTGCATTCGGCTTTATAATGACCAGATTGCCTATCTCAGAACCGGATCTATATATCTCCTTCTCATCGACATGCCAAGGTAAACTATACTTACTGTGCTCAACAAATCATATAATTCTAAAAAAATAGCACAACATTACATAAAACATAACAGAATAGACCTAGATGCAGTAGAAACACTTAACACAATACTTTCGTAGCTTAACAAAGAATATGCATAATACAGCAGCTATCAAAGATTTGCATCAATAGTACACATACATTCAGTTACTCAAACAACCTTTCCCATTCATTAATCCTTCAGTTCCTTCTTACAATACACAAACCCGACCTGCGCACACAGCAGCAGGGTCCACAGATAGCAGGACTTGGGATCTCCGCGCACATAGCCAACAGGAGTCCTTTCCCCAAAACCCCAAACAGATCTACTAAGCCACAATTCGCATCAAGATCTCATCATCTTCTTGCCTTATAATTCAAAATGTCCCTCTATTTATAACAATCTAGCATAATATTTCCTATGGTCCGCAAACTATGGTTTGCGGACTCTAGGTCTAGCCTTTGACCCATTACAATGCTTTCGGGGCTTTGCCCCACCCCAAAACCCCTGCGCTAAACTAAATATAATAAAAAATATGCAAAATTGGACTAGTTTCGCAGCTTGCAGGAGACCCTGTTCCAACATACCTACAATAGTCTCTATATTTTTTGTTAAAGGACTCTTGCATCTGTGCCCAGGTAATGATGTTGTGTAATATCCCCAAATCTGGAACAACTAGAAAGGCATGACTGGAAAACGCATTTTCCAGTAATGGCTGATACAGGAATTGAAACCAGGACCTGGATCCCTTAGATCAATGCATCTAAGACCTAAATCCAAGAGGAGGCTCCAAATAAATCCTTCTAGAGTGGTTAAACAGATCTCCCACTACTAGATGTCCTAGTTGTGAACACATGAAGATATGTATAGCCAAAAAATATCTGATATAGCAGAAAATGTATACAATGTGTGGAGGAATCAATCACTTCATCTAGGCAATGGAAGCCTCTATAGAGCATATACACGAAAATGCAAGAGCACTGCTACATATGGAAAGCCCTGTCTAAAATAATGCAGTTTATAGAAGACACGACAACATAAAAAATGAAAATAGGATGATATGACAATATCAGCTCAAAGAAATGAGGGGGAGCAAGCTCTCGACCCCTAAAAACACTAATACAGTAATAATGCACAATCCTTAGAAGGATTGGCTATAATACATGTACAAATGGCAAATCTACAGAAATGCCGGAGTTGCTGGGCAGCAGCTGCAACTCTGAAAATATTGGAGATGGTTGATGATGATGTGCAATCTGAAATGACCTCCTCCAATAGATCTATCAAGTGCAAGGCTGATCCCGGCACTGAAGATCTTCTCCTCCAAAATGGTGGTGCAACCCCTCACTGCAAGTGTGCACTGAAATAACGCAGTATGGAGAATGGACTACGCTGTCTATGATGGGAGATGCTTGGCCTTGATTCCAAGGTATGCAAATCAGCTCAAAAACCTTCCTTCTAATTTTTCCGAGGAATATAGACTCACTCTTTTGAAAGATGAGACAAGGAATGGTGTTGTGGAACCCCTCCACTGCAACACCCAGCAACACTACGTTATACTTCAGCAAAAATAACGCAGTGATTGAATAATGGATTTTGCCTTGAGCCAGGATGTGGAGAAAATGAAGTGCAATCCTTCAAGAGGCCTCTCAAGAGGGAGAGAAAATCCTAAATAGGAATCCCTCGTGCTAAGCATCATTGCAATTCAGCTGAACAGCTGGAGACTGCAATTTTTCTGAGTAGAAAAATATCAAATAATCCAAGATGTCCCCCTATGGCTGCCTCTTCCTTCTTTTATGCAAGTGAATGCCTCTATGCCATGGACCCCACACATTAGGGTTTCTTCCTCGAAGAATATTTCTCCCTCCAAAACTGCGTTGTCTTCTCAAGCAAGCTACACCTCTTAGGCAGCGCTGTTGACTTGGTCAAACTTGACCTTGTCCTCATGCAAATTGCCCCTTTTCACACTAGAAGGTGCAAAATAAGCTTCTCCAATGATCCTTTTCACATTATAAAGGATCTTATTCCTACTCATGGTAATTTTACCATTTTATTCACCTCCTAGATGACATAATAAAAAATTAATGTTCCAATTTTCTTCATGAAAATTTTGGAACATTACAGTCCTCCCCTCTTAAAGATTACTTGTCCTCAAGCAAGTGCAAGGATAGACTGAGTTATTTTCTCCTCCTATCCCTGTAGCATCGGTGTATGATGATATTCTACAAGGAAAGTGATGCTATCTCATCAATCAAGCCTCCACATTGCCCCTCCTTAGCATGTAAGTTAGCTATCGAGCCATTATCATGTAAAGGTGAAATACTCAAGAGGATAGCAAAGTGATGTCTAGAGTTTCCCTTGAAGATTGGGATCTGAAATAGAATGGGAACTATATTTCCCATATGGATCCTCCATCTCCAAGCTATGAGCCATTCAAAATGAGTCACCTTCCAACTAGGCAACTCCTAAAAGCTATCATCCACCTTTGGCTCCGGCAAAGTAGGTGGGATGAAAATCTGCACATGGTAGACTATGTAGCCTACCCCATGTTGTCCATCTCTCAACTTATGATAAGTGTAGAGTGTTGGCTGTCCATGGGATACAATAATGTTGCCCTCAAGTGGAAAAATGAGGATTAGACCTCCAAATATCTCTCCCCCAATGTTGCAAATCAAGCTGGCCGAAATCCTCACATATATGATGAGTTGGAAGTCACCATCATATGGAGTCCATCCAATCATATGACCCCTCTCATAAAGAGACAAATGTGCTGTTGTGGTGGTCATACAATCTCCCATGCTCCCCTCAGAACATGTAGTGCAAAAAATGTGAGGAATTTCTCCCTCAAAGGACACATCCATCCCATGTGTCTCTCTCCCAAGCATGTTCCTCATAAAAACAGATACAATAGAACCATAGGGAGTAAAAATGAGAATCATACTTGTTTCCATATGCAACAAATGAGAAGGAAAATGGTCCCTCAAATGCAACCAGTGCAGCTTAACCCTCAACTGCAATAGAGACTGATAAAATAAGTGGCTTCTCGACCACTTTCCTGCTGCTCCAATCTCCTCATAAGTATGGAGGAAGTGGATAATGTAAGATTCACAAAGAGCATGTCCTCCATAAGATGCCTCTTCCCCAAGTCCTCCTAGGGAGTGTCCATCCATCATGCTTATGGTCTCAGCTAGACCATGAAGCTCAAAAGAAAGGTTGCTCCTTCTTGGAGCAATATCCTGCACATGTATGGTTAAGGGACATATACACACATCATATGAATGCTCATGTAAACAACAATGAACACCCTTACCATACCCTCTGCTCATACAAATGGAGTGGCTAAAAAATGAGTCTCCTCTCATCCTCAAAGTGGAAAGAGGTGGTTGTGATAACTCTCTCAAAGAGTCATGTCTCTCCTCCATCTCCATCTGGTCCATGCATCTGCTCATATGCTGATATATCTCCTCCTCAAAGCCCATCCAAAAATACGCCTCCATGATGGTGTGGTATGCTCTCATAGAACAAGTGGGACTAAAAAGGAAATCCTCCCAAATTCCAAGCTGCTTGTAGCAACTTCTCCTTGATCTTGGAAGCTCTAGGAAAGAAGATCCTACCATGATAAAAGATGACCCCATCTCTAACTAAATACTCCTCCAAGTGCAACTGGCAATCCAAGATCATGCAAGTAAAAAGATCCTTGGAATACTCCACCAACAGCCGGGAGCTCCAATGTGGATCTAATCTCCATAATGACAGTGCTGATGATTACTCATGAAGAGCACCTGTCATATGTTCATCATCTTCTTTGACATCTCTCATGCCAAAGATGCAAGTTGGAAGGCTGATATCCTTCCCCTGCTGCTTCTGCCATAGCGCAGAATCTGAAATGGAAGTGGGTTATGTTGATGTAGAGAGAATTCTCTCTCTTTCCTTGAGTCTACCCCAGACTCCCAATGCTGTATCAAGCTCTCTCCAGGTCTCCAAGCTCCTGAAATCAATGATTCGTGCCCCAACATGTGAAGCATCCATCCTCCTCTGCTGATCCAGTGGTCTCCCCGAAAAAATGTCTCCATGCAATGAAACATCATCATCAAGAGATGACTGTATAGATGAATGGAGATAACCCTCCATGCTTCCACTGCGCAATCCAATCACCTTCTTAGGTGCATCAACCTCTATAAATGAATAGGGGTGTGTACAACTCATCTCATTACACTGGTTCTCCTCCCTACCTTCTCCTTATGGCTCCATGTTTCCACACCTCCTCAATAATGGCACAAATAGAACATGAGTTGTGCCTTGATCTTCGCACATGAGATCCTGGGGACTTCCTTGCAAAGATGAAAGCATCCCTCTATTTGAAGCAAGAGCTCCTCATTCCTTTTCATGAGGTGCTAGTTCAACTCCATATCTAACAGCGCTATTTCCCTCAATCTCTGCAATATGAGTGGGAAACTCTCCAATGATTGGATCCCTTTTTGAAAAAGAGATCTCCATGCTCCTTTGCTCAAAGGTGTGAGATAAAAACCTTTCTCCCAGAAAAGTATGGTGCAAGCTTTCATGCAAGGGTTTTACTTGAGTTTTCTGGTTTACCTCCACCATGGGTGTCTCATGAATCTTTTTATCAAATCTTTCCACTAATGCCTTAGTAAAATTTTCATAGGATGCAATGTTTACATTTCTTTAAGAAAAAGATTCAAAAATCCACAGGAAAAAGCCTTACCTCTCAAATGCAGTGCTACAACTTTGATGGATTCATCTTCAAGAATGTGGTGCTACTGCAAGAAGGTCTCTAACTCCTCCACCCAAGCTTTGGCTAAACATACAGGTGAACCCTAGAAGGTAGATAGATGAAATCTATCCTACTGCTCTCTTCCTTTCATCTTCATCTTGCAAAACTTTGAAAAACTGAGATGATCTCAGAATTTCTGAGTTTGAAGCTCATACTCTTTCAAGAAATTACTAAGGGTTTCCCTCCTAGCAACCTCTTCTTCTCTTTCCATCTCTCTTCCAGAAATCCTGGGCATGTGACTGCGCTGAGTATTAGGATGTGTAGCCGCATGCTCACACTCCTCAAATCTAGAGTTTGCTTTAGAATCAAACCCTCTTGGAGATTATTTACATATCTCCCTCCGGATCTCCTCAAACTCTTCATGAACTCACTGTACATATTGAGGAAGAAGCTTGGTAAACTTATCCCCTTTTTCTTTTTCTTCTCCAAAAGATGGAGTCTTTCTCATTAGGGGAATTTTGAGGTCTAAAATGGGCCTCCTAAGAAAAATGTACAACAAAATTAAACTTTATAACAACCAATAGGATTCAAGATGATGATGTCAACCATGGGGGATGATTTACCATTTTTTAAATAAAAGGGTAAAAATATTAAAAAATAATAAAATAATAAAACTGCTTTTTCAACTCGTATTTTCAACTTATCTCCCAAAATTTTTACTCAAATTCCGAGTGGGAGTACTCGTTGGATGCAAAATTTAATTCCTCATCCAAGGAATACCCATGTTGCATACTTTTGATGAACTCTACTACACGAAAAATGAGAAATACATAAAAACATGATTGTAATCATGTTTTTTAATGTATTTATCATTTTTCGTGTAGTAGGACCCATCGAAAGTATGCAACATGGGTACTCCTTGGATGAGGAATTAAATTTTGCATCCAATGAGTACTCCCGCTCGAAATTTGAGTAAAAACTTTAGGAGATAAGTTGAAAATATGAGTTGAAAAAGTAGTTTTTTCATTTTTCCCTCTAAAATTTGATGATGTCATTAAATCTTATTTGATTTTTTCCACTATTATTTTATAATTTCCTTAGGAGGCCCATTTTAGACCTCAAAATTCCCCTAATGTCTGCTTATTTCTTTGTCTCCTTGATGAGAATAGGAAGTGCAGGTTTTTTCCTCTTCTTTCTGATTATCCTCCTTGGGGAGGTTATTCATGGATATGAAATATGATGAGATAAATCCCATCCTCTTCAATCTTCTGATCTTCTTGGGCTTAGACTCATAGGCTGAGCCAAGAAAGGCATGACCGGAAAACGCATTTTCCAGTAATGGCTACTACATGAATTGAAACCAGGACCTGGATCCTTTAGATCAATGCATCTAAGACCTGAATCCAAGAGTAGGCTCCAAATAAATCCTTCTAGAGTGGTTAAACAGATCTCCCACTACTAGATGTCCTTAGAAGTGCCCGATGAGGGACTGCAACAAATATTAAGCAAGAAATGGAAATACAACATAATTCTATAGTTGCGAACACATGAAGATATGTATAACCAAAAAATATTTGATATAGCAGCAAATGTATACAATGTGTGGTGGAATCAATGACTCCATCTAGGCAATGGAAGCCTCAGTAGGGCATATACAAGAAAATGCAAGAGCACTGCTACATATGGAAAGCCCTAGCTAAAATAACGCAGTTTATAGAAGACACTGCAACATACAAAATGAAAATAGGATGATATGACAATATAAACTCAAAGAAATGAGGGGGAGAAAACTCTAAACCCCTAAAAATACTAATACAGTAATAATGCACAATCCTTAGAAGGATTTGCTACAATACATGTACAAATGGAAAATCTACAGAAATGCCGGAGTTGCTGGGCAGCAGCTGCAACTCTGAAAATACTGGAGATGGTTGATGATGATGTGCAATCTGAAATAACCTCCTCCAACAGATCTATCAATTGTAGGGCTTATCCCCGCACTGAAGATCTCCTCCTCCAAAATGGTGGTGCAACCCCTCACTGCAAGCGTGCACTGAAATAACGCACTATGGAGAATGGAGTGCGTTGTCTATGATGGGAGATGCTTGGCCTTGATGCCAGGTATGAAAATAAGCTCAAAAAACTTCCTTCTAAACTTTCCAAGGAATATAGACTCACTCCTCTGAAATATGAGACAAGGAATGGTGTTGTGGAACCCCTCCACTACAACACCCAACAACACTGTGTTATAATTCAACAGAAATAATGCAGTGACTGAATAATGGCTTTGGCCTTGTGCCAGGTTGTGGAGAAAATGAAGTGCAATCCTTCAAGAGGCCTTTCAAGAAGGAGAGGAAATCCTAAACAAGAATCCCTTGTGCTAAGCAGCATTGTAACTCAGCTGAGCAGCTGGAGACTGTAATTTGTCTGAGTAGACAAATATCAAGTAATCCAAGATGTCCCCCTATGGCTGCCTCTTCCTCCTTTTATGCAAGTGAATGCCTCTATGCCATGGACCCCACACATTAGGGTTTCTTCCTCAAAGAATCTTTCTCCCTCCAAAACTGCGTTGTCTTCTCAAGCAAGCTACACCTCTTAGGCATCGCTGTTGACTTGGTCAAACTTGACCTTGTCCTCATGCAAATTGCCCCTTTTCACACTGGAAGGTGAAAAATAAGCTACTCCAATGATCCTTTTCACATTATAAAGGATATTATTCCTACTCATGGGCCTTTTACCATTTTATTCACCTCCTAGATGACATAAGAAAAAATTAATGTTCCAATTTTCTTCATGAAAATTTTGGAACATTACATGTTGTTCCTAGGAAAACCCATGAACCAGCACAAGGATGCATCCTTGAGGGTGGATGGGAATAGTTTTAACTTCTGGTCATCTAGGGCATAGTCATAGGTCCTGCAGGCAATATTGAATTCAAACATGAAGGTGTCATCATATTTAGAAGTGATTCCATGGAAATGTGGAAGGGCTGAGTGACTAATGTTATTCATTCTAGTTTCCTTATCTGTTTCTCTAATGGGAAAGACTCCTTGGGTCCCAGTCTCAACCATGACTTGAATTGGTGAAGCAGGTTCCTCAGGTGAAGCAAGTTATTCTTCTTTTCCAACAGGTTCTTCAAAGTTTTCAAGTAGCTCACCTATGGTGTGTTAAGCTTCATAGTCACCGAAGAAGAGTGAAGGGTGACTGTGTGGGGATGTGGGGTTTTTTGATAAAAAATTTTCCTTGGTTATCCCTATTCCTATGAGGCATGAAAGTCAAATTGTTTTTGTAATTTTCAATATTTTGGAGCCTAATACAAAATAAAAGCATAAAAGAATGCTAAAACATAATCAAAGCATCTACTTAGACACCTCCCCGGCAACGACACCAAAAATTGGTGAGCTCTAGTATTACACCAAGAGTGTTGCAACTCCTAGAGGCTGCTCTACTTTACTTTATAAACCTAGGGTTTGTACAAACTTGGAGGTTATAGTGCTATATACATAAAAAATTCATTCTACTATGCCATCCTCTTCTCAGTTCTACGATGGGGTGCTACAACTAGGGTTACTTCTAGGATATGAAGTATCACACTTCTGAAAGAAAATTAAGACTGAAAAAAAAACTCATGACTATTACTTATCAGCAAGACAAGAAACTATTCTAGATCATAAAGACTCATCTAGCTATTTTCAAGAAATTAAATCCACACTTAACCTAATGAAATAAATAAAGTTAAACTAAGTGACATTCATTATTTAAATTGTTGAACTGAACTTGCAGAAAGTGATAGTAATCTAGGAACACATGCTGAACCAAATGAATGATTTAAATCTATCTATCTCATGCTTGAATGCAGTGCTTAGCAATGCATCTATTAATGACCTAACTGTTATTGTAAATAACTACGTTTTGCAGAAAGATAAGGATGCGCTAAGGTGACCTAAGAGGGTATTGGACTCATAGTTTTAGAGTTGAAGGTGCCTTGGAGGTTGTGCCAGGTCTAGATGAGGTGAAAGAGAGGTTTTGAGATGAATAAGTGACTTAATGGCTCTACTACAAGATCAACTATAGATTTCCTGTAGTTCTACAAGATGTCCTAAAACGCTACAAGAAACAGGCCGAGAGTAGTCTGAGGCCAGAAATGGTGAGGAAAGGGGTAGGAGAGGTGAAATGAAGGTGGATCTCCGTGGATGGAATGTAACCCACCCTTTGGAAAAGCTCAAAACTTCTCTCAAAGCTGTCTTTACCTCTAAGGTGGCTCTTGGTGTTGTGGTGAAGATGTCCAAAAATAGGACTAAAGGCGATTTGGTTGAAATTTGGTTGATGAGGGGTGGAAACTAAAGCTAATGGTGCTGGTGGAGTCCTCCTCTGGTGCTCTACTCAAAAATGCAAGAAAAATACCTGTTCATGCATGTTGGCTTGAAGGGTCCTGACCCAGGTTCAGTGTGCAAGGTTTGCCAAAAAACCCCTATACTACTGGCCCTTTTGGCAGTGACCTGCTTGCGCAGGTCAAAGTCTCACCCGAAGTAGTATGGATGGGTGGTGGAACCAAGTTTCTACACCCTGAGAAAGGAAGGGTAAGGCAAGCAGAGCTGCGCTAGATCCTGTGATTCCCAGATTACCTTGTTCTGTGCAGAGTTAATCAAGTCTCTATTCGCATCCACGTGCACTAGATCTATAGTTATATGCTTTTCATAACATTAACACAACATTACATAAATAGAACATAAACGATTTAGATCCAAGAATGCAATACACAGATCTTTCGCAGTGTAAAGGTAGGAAACACACAATACATCAATTATCTGTAATTCACACAATAGTACTCACAGATTTAGTTCTCTAACAATCTTTCGCATTCATTCATTCATAGATTATTCCTTACAATTCCCTTCCCAACCTGCACACACAGCAGCAAGGTCCACACACAGTTGGACTTGGATCTCCGCGCACACAGCCAGCAGGAGTCCTTTCCCCAAAACCCAAACAGATAGCTTAAACAATAGATCGCATCAATAGCTCCTCATTTATTATCCTTTACAATACAAAATGCATCTCTATTTATAACAATCTAGCCTAGACTTTCCTATGGTCTGCAACCCATGGTTTTCGGACCCCTAGTTTACCCTTTCACCCATTACAATGTTTTCAGGGCTTTGACCTGCCCCAAAACCCCTATGCTAGACTAAATATAATAAAAAATATTCAAAATGGACCATTTTCACAGCTTGTTAGGAAACCCCATTCCAACAGTCCCCCAACACAATCTTGTGACTCGTCCCGAGTCACTGCGGTGGTGCATCTTCGATTTGCACGCGCAAGGTAGCCAGAGTGCAGAGGAGTAGTGGGAGCACTTCCTTACTCTGGGCCGCAGCTCATTGCACAATGTTGACCAGTGTCAGGGAGGCAGGGCCATCTGGAGCTGCGGTAACCCATTCTAATAGCCGGTGGAGGCACACAATGGCAGATTGAGCGTCTTCGGCGAGCTAGAGTGCGGTGTCGGCCCATGGTTTCAACCGTTTTCAGATGACATTCTTTTTGTGGTGAAGGTTCTCAATCCTGTCCAAGATGGCTAGACGCTGCGTGGAGACAGTGGAGGGTGAGGAGGCTCTGACTTGGTCCAGAGCAGCTTCTGCCTACTGTAATTGCATCTGGATATGCTGAAGCATGGAATGGTGTTGCATTGCCATCCATAATTGTGTATCTGTTTCAACCAATTGCGCACCCTGCATCAGCTGCTCCTAGATAATACACGTTGTATCTGTGACCACTGCAATCCACTCGTCTTGTAATTATGGAGGTATGTCATACTGTTGTTGTGTGGCTCGGTCATGGTGGTGAACTTCGTGCAACACTCTGGTGTACAATCCTCATAGCTCTGTGTGAGATAGCTGCATTAAATCTATTTTGATGTCCCCAGTAGTTGGATCAGGGGTGTTGACTAGGGAAATACGAGGGAGTAAACACACATTACTTCTGCTGGGTGATGCTCTAGAGTTGCGGAGAAGTCATAGCATGTCCTTGTATCGCAGCGTTCCGTCTGTGCATGGCTCACAGACAATCCTTTCTGCCGGGAGCTAGTGCTCACCCCTATGACTGCACTCAGCATTCCCAGACTCTCTTAAGACGATATCTGCAGGTACTGAGTAGCTTGAGACCAGGTCCTTTTGCAAGTTAGGGTCCATCTTAGCAACAAGAAAATGGGCATCCCAGAGAATGTTAATGAGTGCAAAAAACTAGTACGCAGATAGTAGGAGCATGTTGTAGGGCGAATAAATAGCCAAGTGCGAAGTCTTCCAGCCATTTGCACACCATCTGGAGCTATTTAATGGTAAAGTAGCCCATTTGTGGCATGTACCATCGATCATTTAGATTGTTCTTACCATAAATCGCTGCGTTGATGATCTGCTGCCTGTTTTTCGTAAGTGTAAGGTTCTTTTCTTATCAAATCGGGATGTGCTGATAGTCATCCTTTATGCCCGAGGTCCTGTCAAGAAAATTTCAGACCATGGATGATGCCTGTATGTCGTTCATGTACCTTGAATGAAGGTCGACGCAAGGTGTATCTGTAAGTTGGACAACAGTCATTTTCAGCCCTTTACTTTGCCCGTGGGCAGGACATCCCTATGCGATAAGGCTGCGTCACGCGTCCTCATTCCATCTATTACTTGAGACGTTCACAAATTCTCCCACTTACACGTGGGTTTAGGCAGGTCCGTAATCCAATGCATGCTTAGGTTAGTGGTACCCCAGCAAGTCTATCCGGGAAAGGTTCGATTGCACCCTTGAGTGATGCACGTCAGCAAGTATCTGCATAGGTCGACTGACCTCGGAGCCCATCTGGTAACTGGGGTCCCTATGTGCAGGATCACCCTACTCCAATACTTCCCCTGAGTGAAGAATACTAGTCCGTGCATAGGTGCTCCACGTAGTGTTAGTGGTAGTGCTCCTAGCCTGCGTTCCATGGGAATCTTAGGTTCAATAGGCTTTTGACTATCACTGGCGTCCTCCTGGCAGGGTAGGGTTCTTTTCGTGGTAGAGATGCGATGAAAATTCCTGATGGTTTGAAGACATCGAAGCGCCGAGACCTTGTGTAACCGACCTTGCCAATTTTCCAGCTCCTCATCAGAGTCGAAAAAACATTCACTGTCCTTTTCCCAGCAGAGCATTCCTTCATCCGTGGGGTTAACCCGATATTCATCCTGCACAGTTAACTTATAAAAGTGATCTAATTCCTCCTTCTCATAGGCTGTCTCTATATACCATGCACCCTCTATTGGATCTAGTGGTACTATGACATGCGTACCTTTGTTTTCAAACACCATGTTGCACTTCTTGAGATTGATGACACCCCCCATGTCTATTGCCCAGTCTAGTCCGAGGAGTGCAAGGTAGGGGTCCGCGTCTTCCACAATTTCTATGAGTTCAAAATCAGCTAGGAACCTTATCCCTGCGATGTCAACCATGACTTTTGGTAACCTACCTAGAGGGATGATCTTTTGTTGATTTTCCATTCGCAGTTGGATGGTGGACCATTCCAAGTTTGGCTCTCCCATTCGTTTCCATGTCTGCTTTAGTAGGACGTTCGCATCCGATACAAGATCTAAGATAACCTGATCCATCTCATAGTCACTAATCTGTGCAGTTAATCGCATCTCTCTTCCAGTTCATTTCTTATAGCAGTATAGTTTTTGTACATCCTTGGTTTCAGGGATCAAGTTGGGCCAAGCTGCGCAGGTATTCAGTAGTGCTTGGAGATTACCGATGGCCTGCGGATTCCTTAGCAACTTCAGACATGCCTTCAAAAATCACTCAACTCCTTCTTCTATCTGAGGCTGCGTGGGGGCTGCCAGTGGTGCTTGTTCTTTGAAATACACTCCTTCCCGAGAGGAAAGCTCTTCTTTGGCTCCCTGAGTGACCAGCCCACTACGTGTCATGACTTTTACACTTGGATCCACCTTCCTTAGCTTAGTTTTAACTCTTTGTACATTCTGTGTAGGGGTGGGTTGCTTTTCCTACATCTTGGCTATTAAAATTGGGCAGTCCTCTACCTCATGATCTAGCTGCCTACAAAATTTGCACGATGGCCTGGTGGGATTTGGGCATTCTCTGTAAAAGTGCCTTATTTCTCCACAGTTATAACAGATTAGCTACCCACGTCCTCGCCTTGCGCTTCCTCCCTGACATCCTCTACCTTGGGTCAGTCATCCTCCAAAGTGCGCAGAAAGTCTCGGCGATGCAGGGTCTGATTGTACCCTATATAAGTTTCCAAGATCCATCATTAAGTCATAAGTATGACAACTCTGCTCATCATGTCCCATTGATCGGCAAAGCACCATTGTTGCTTTAGTTCTGGGACATACGCACCTAGCTGAGGGAAATGGTTCGTATCATGAAGTCCTACTACCCGACAATCATCACACCATAACGCAGGTCCACTTGAACCTGGTCGTAACAGGACAAGTTCCTTACTTGCCCCTGGGCGTATTGGACTAGGTCCTCCTGCATGCGTGTAATCTACCAGCAGAGGGCACCGATCCTTCGTATGGCCAAATACTCAGCATCGTATGCACCAGAGATCTGCGCAGCTGTCATTTCCTCGCTCTTTTCACAGGTTCTGTATCTCCATATGCATAGCCCCAAGTTGTTCCTGGATTTGTTGTACCCCTGCTAATGTATCCTCTCGAGGTGCAGCTTCTAGTTTCATAACAAATTTGACAACTTTCTCCTATGACTCAAAGGTCTGATGACTCATCAGCGTGCATAGGTGAGGTAACAACATAGCGATGAACCACTTCGTATGTTGTCTATCATCATATTCAAACCCTCCTTCTCTGATCGCCTTCTTCAATCGCTGATCAGCCTCCCATACTAACTCAGATGCACCTTGTTTGAAGTCCTTTACTTCTGCTACCAGCTAGGAATAAGATTTCAACTTTCAGAATTGTTGCTTCAGAGCATCTTTGATATCTTGAATGGATGCGTTCCCGTTCTGGGAAATGTATCACATATACCAGTCCATGGCTCTGTCTTCGAATGATAAAGACAGTTGTGCCCTCTTTATTGTGTCACTCGCCACATTTTACGTAGTCCAGATGGAGTTTTCCACGAACCAATACCGATCCACATCCTCATCTCCTACCCCCTTGAAGGTAGGCAGTTTCGGATGCATAGCCATATTGTTGTCCACGGGAGGTGGTGGTATGGGTGAATTCTTACCTTTGTGCGGCCTAGGCAGCAGCGTAGCTGGGGGATCTTGCGCAGCCGATTCTTGCAACAGATTATAGGTGGATCTCCATCCGTCAAGGCTAGTTCAATAGTATTTACCACTGCGCATCGTGCTCCCGTCTAGATCTGAGGTCATTCAATTAGTATGACTACATAGAATGCTCTTTTCGCACAGTAGTTTCTTGATCAACAACGGTAACGTCCTCAGAAATTTTCCCCGGAACCCTTTAAAGAATCGCCATTTGGACTCAGAGTATGATACAAACTGATCAAGGGAAAATTTCTTCACAAATCCTCCCAGCACACTATTCACCTAGTGATCCATTGTGCGTGTGATAGTATTATCATTTTTTTCTAGTTGTTCGCGCAATTTTGGGGTCCACTCAGTGACTCGCTCGTCCTTCCAACACTTCTGGAATTGCACAAGTCTGGCCAGCCACTCCTGGAGTTTAATCGCAAAGGTCACAAAGAATATTTCATAGCTTTCAGTAAGGACGTATCTATTTTTCCACATTTCCGTCATTAACATCTCACTGCGATTTTCTTTTACTGCGAACTCCTAGATCTGTCTTTTGAACCAGTCTTCGATCTCTTTTCTTTCAGGCTTCCAGTATTCTCTTTTCATTACCTGATTCCTCTCTCAAACTTCTTTCGGTCCCAGCAACAGAACTATTTTTTTGGCTTGAGGGGTCCTGACCCAGGTTTGGTGTGCAAGGTTTGCCAACAAATCCTTATACTACTGGCCCTTTCGGCAATGACTTGCTTGCGCAGGTCAAACTCTCACCCAAAGTAGTATGGGTGGGTGCTGGAACCAGGTTTCCACATCCTGAGAAAGGAAAGGTAAGGCAAGAAGAGCTATGCTAGATCCTATGATTCCCCTATTACCTTGTTCTGTGCAGAGTTAATCAAGTCTCTATTCGCATCCACGTGCACTAGATCTATAGTATGATTTTCATAACATTAACACAATATAACATAAACAGAACATAAAAGATCTAGATCCAAGAACACAATACACAGATCTTTCGCAGCGTAAAGACAGGAAAGACACAATACAACAATTATCAGTAATTCACACAACAGTACTCACAAATTCAGTTCTCTAACGATATTTCTCATTCATTCATTGATCAATTATTCCTTACAATTCCCTTCCCAACCTGCACACACAGCAGCAGGGTCCACACACAACTGGACTTAGATCTTCGCGCACACAGCCAGCAGGAGTCCTTTCCCCAAAACCCAAACAGATAGCTTAAACAATAGATCGCATCAATAACTCCTCATTTCTTGTCCTTTACAATACAAAATGCATCTCTATTTATAACAATCTAGCCTAGACTTTCCTATGGTCTGCAACCCATGGTTTTCGGACCCCTAGTTTACCCTTTCACCCATTACAATGCTTTCGGGGCTTTGACCTGCCCCAAAACCCCCGTGCTAGACTAAATATAATACAAAATATTCAAAATGGACCAGTTTCGCAGCTTGTTAGGAGACCCCGTTCCAACAATGAAGTTATCATTGACTAATATATTATGAAAATGGTGGGAAAGATGGGTTAAATTTAAGAAATCTTCCTTATGCACAAAAAACAGAGAACTAAATTTGCATCTACAACTTGTTCATGATAAACACAACAACCTATCTTAATTTTCCAAGAAATAATAAACTGGAAGAAAATTTGGGCCTGTGGTGAAGATCTACCCTCCTCAAACCCTAATGGAAGAGGTGAGAGAGGGAGGATTTAACACACAATTTTAGAGTTTTCTATGCTACTGAAACATGAAAGGTAAAGAAACTAATGGCAACAACATGAAATGGAAGCAAACCAAATACAACAACATGAAATGTAAGCAAACTAACTACAACACTTGAAATGGGAGAAAACTAAATACACTGAGATGAAATGTAAGAAAAATAACTAAAACAACATAAAAGGTATCACAAATACATAAGAGAGACCAAGGCCAATGCATTGGGCCCTAACCCAGAAGCTTAGCTCCTTCACACTAACTCAATGAAGAAGAAACTGAATACTCATTTGATTTCATAATCAATTCTGCTACTTAGCCTATGAAAGTCACAAATGTATATTACAAGAGCTAAGAGTGGTCTACCTATCTCCAAAAGTTGAATCCTAATGAGCTCTTTCTCTGCCCCATTTATCCTAAATGGTAGCTACCAAAAATTCCCTAAAAAGTAGGTGATTTGGCTCCTTGGAACTCAAGAGAAGCGGGGCTTGGATCCACTTGATCTTCCACTTTCTTTCCTACCTCTGATTTCGAGCTGTTGGAGGAGAATATCGAGGATCCCTTGGCTAAATTAAGGAGTTAAGGAGGTGGTAAAACCCCTACAATCACTCCTTGCTATCTACTATGGGCCTTGATTGTGCAATATTCAACCAAAATGGCATATTATCTTGATTTTCCTGCTTTTAAACCACATTAGGCATTCAAAGTATGCCACCCTTAATACACCTTTTACACTAAGCAACATATGACCATAATGCAATTAAATGTGACAAAGAGAGACAAATAAGGCTAAAAAGGTGACAATTATGCCCTTAAAATGTACCTAATGATGGTGCTCATCAATTGGTACCAGGGGAAACACCAACATCAAAAGAGCCATACAAGATGAACACTCCAGAGTTGGTGGGGCCAAAGTTGCAATGGAAGGAAATTATTGACAAGGGATACATTAGGCCAAGTGTATCACCATGGGGCGCACTGGTATCGTCTGTGAAGAATAAGGATGGTACTCTTAGGTTGTGCATTGATTACATGAAGTTGAACAAAGTGACCATAAAGAAAAAGTATCCATTGCCTAGGATTGATGATTTGTTCGATTAGTTGAAGGGAGCAACAATGTACTTGACGATTGATCTGAGATCAAGATATCATCAGGCACACATTAAAGAAGATGACATTCACAAGACAAATTTCCAGACCAGGTATAAATATTATGAGTTTTTTGTAGTTCCTTTCGGTTTGACTAAATCTCTAGCTACTTTTATGTGCTTGATGAATAGTGTGTTGCATCCTTATCTGGACAAGTTTGTTATTGTATTCATTAATTATATATATATTTTTTCTAAGAATGAGGAATAACATGTTGAACATTTAGCATTAGTGTTGAGATTTCTAGGAGAGCATGAGTTGTATGCTAAGATTAGTAAATTCAGTTTATTTCTGACAAAGGTACACTACTTAGGGCATGTGGTTTCCAAGGAAGGTGTAGTTATGGATCCCAATAAGATAAGGGATATCATGGAGTGGGAAACTCCTAGGAGTGTGGATGAGGTAAGATCATTTATGGGGTTAGTGGGTTACTACAAGAGGTTCATCATGAACTTCTCTCTCATTGCATATCATATCACGTCATGGTAGTGAAAAGGTAAGAAGTTTGAATGGAAAGAGGAATGTGGAGCAGTTGAAACAGTTGTTGACAAAATTTCCAATGCTAAAGATTCCAGTTCTAGACAAGGAGTTTGTGGTATGCAAAAATGCTTGCATTATAGGACTTAGCAGAGTTTTTATGCAGGAAGGACATATAGTATGTTATGAGTCATGAAAAATGAATGAGCATGAGAAGAATTATCTGACACATGATATTAGTTGGCAGTGATCAACCATGCATTGAAGATGTGGAGGAACTATCTTCTTGGTAGGAGATTTGTACTGATGATTTCTCATAGTGGATTGATGTATTTATTTGACCAACTAAATTTGAACAGTCAACAAGCTAGATGGTTGGACACGATCAAAATTTTTGACTTTGAGATCAGTCACATTAAAGGTAAAGAGAATAGGGTTGCAAATTCTCTTAGCAGGTAGATAAAAGTAAACCACATAGAAAGTATGAGATCTTATGGGAAAAATTTATAGGCTCAGATCTTACAGGTAGGTAAGTAGGATAACATGTACATGGAGCTCAAGCACATGTTACAACATAGTACAGGTACATGCATAGGTACAGGTACATGTATAGGTACAGGTGCATGTATAGGTGCAAAGTATTTGGACTATCGTCTCACAATAGATGGCTTGGTCAGATTTAGGGATAGGATATATGTTCCAGATGAAATCGAGCTCAAGAATATTACCTTGAGCTAGTTTCATGTGAAATCATATTCAGGTCACCCGAGATATCAGAAGACATTAACAATGGTGAAGAAGTTATATTATTGGTTGAACATGTAGAAAGAAGTGGAAGATTTTGTAGCAAGTGCTTGGATTATCAATAGTTAAATACATAGTGTAAGCATCTAGGTGGGTTACTACAACCAATTTCTATTCCAGAGTGGAAATGGGAGGTCATTTCCATGGACTTCATCACAGGTTTACCTAGGAAATCTAGATAAAATGAATCGATTATAGTTGTGGTTGACAATTTGAAAAAGGAAGCACACTTCATTCAGCTGAAGTCTAATTATCCAGCCAATGATGTAGACAAAGTCTTCATCATAGATGTAGTGAGGTTGCATGGTGTTCCAAAGAATATTGTGTCGAATAGGGATGCTAATTTTACTTTGATATTTTGGAAATATTTATTTACAGTTTTTGGGTACAAATTTGGAGTTCAACACAACTTATCATCCACTTACAGATGGACAGAAAAAGAGGGTCAATAGGATCCTAGAGGATATGTTAAGGTTGTATGCAATGCAAAAAAAATGAAAGTGGGAGGATTATATTCCAATGATAGAGTTCTCTTACAAAAACAAGAGTCACTGAGGACGAGTATGTTTGAGGCACTCTATGGGAAGAGTTGCAATACTCCCATCAGTTGGAGTGATCCAGTTAACAACATATTGATAGGAACGAATATGTTGGTAGAGAAAAAGCAAGAAATGTAGGTAATCAAGAAGAACCTAAAGGTAGCACAAGATAGAAAAAAAAATTATGTGGATCAGAACAAGTTGTTTAAGGAGTTTTAGGTTGGGGAACATGTGTACTAGTTCATTAAGCCTAGGAAGAGATCCTTGTAGATTGGATCATGTGAAAAGCTAACAAATTGGTTTTGTGGACCTTTTAATACTTTTGAAAGGGTTGGACCAGTATCCTATCGACTTACGCTGCCTCTAACAGTGAAAATCCATGATTTTTTCCATGTGTTAATGATTAAAAAGTATGTTAAAGATGCTGACCATGTGATTTACTGGTCTATATTCTAGGTGGATCCAGAAGGATAATTATAGCTATAACCACACAGTATATTGCGCAGAAAGACGCTCATGCTACAGAACCGATAAATCGAGTACATTAGAGTGCAATGGAAGCACTATGGGCCTGATGAAGCTACAAGGGAGATGGTGGATTAGTTGCGAGCTATGTATCCTTCTCTTTTCACTAGTTGAGCGAATTTTTTGGTATATGTCTTGGTATATGTTTTGTTTTATGTAAGTATGTATATGGATGTAAATAACTCCATGAGATGTGTTATAAAGTTCCAATAAGTGGTATGGTGTCATGTCATTATGGTTTTCACATTGTTATGTTGTCATGATTGGTTTGTTTCTCAGTAGGTTGATCATTGTAAATACTGCAACGTGGTAAGTTATAAAGCTCCACTAGAAGTATGTTTTCCTTTCATTAGTCTTGTTGGTTGTAGGTTTAATTGAACATTGAGGATGGTGTTCCCCTCAGGGGGGATGTAATGTTCCCAAATTGGGACAACTAGCAATCCATGGCTGGAAAACACATTTTCCAGAAATGGAGGCAGCAGGATTTGATACCAAGACCTGGATCCCTTAGGCCAATGTGTCTAAGACCGAAATCCAAGATTTGGGATCAGATAAATCCTTCTATGGTGTTGAGACAAGCCTCCCACACCTAGTTCCCTTCAGAAAATGCCCAAGGAATGGGGCTGCAATAATACATGAACATACCATGGAAAGATGACGTTATTTTAAGAGTTGTGAGACAAGAAGATGTGTATAGCCAATAAAAAATGTTATAGCATCAAAACCTAGTACAATTTCTTGAGGAAACATCTACTCAAGAAAGGAAATGCAAGCCTCAACAAGACATGTACATGAAAATATAAGATCACTACTATTTTTGCATAAACCTAGGCTATGAGGACACAGTTTATAAGGGATACTGCTCCATATTACATAAAAAATGAAATATATGACAAGATATGGCTCAAATAAAGTGGGGGAGAAAATCTCTAACCCCTGAAAGAAACAATACCACAATCCTCCAAGGGATTGGCTGAAATACACAAAATGACAAAAATGTCGGAGTTGCTGGGTAGCTGCAACAACTCAAATCTGGAACTCAATAGAGAAGGCTGAAGATTATGTGCAATATGAATTAGACCTCCTCCAAAGGATCTCCAAAGTGGAAGGCTGATCCTTACACTTGATATCTCACCCTCCAATCAATCTGCAAACCCTCACTACAGATACTCCATGAAAATAATGCAGTCACTAAGAGGGACTGTGCAGTGAGTGGAATAGAACACTATGGCCAAGTGACAAGATCTAAAAATCAGATCTCAAGCTTCCAATATGAACTCCCAAAGAAAGGAAAGAATCTCTCTTTGAAAAACAGAAGATGGAAGAGGTGTTGTGGAGTCTCCACTACAACACCCTACAACACAGTATTATGCTGCTGCAGCAATAACGCTGTCCTGGAGGAGGATGCTTTGGCCTTGAGCCAAGAGATGTGAATAATGAAGAACCAACCTTCAAGAGGCCTCTCAAGAAGGTGAGGAAATCCTATACAGGAATTCCCTGGCAATTCTTGCTAAACAATAGATAATGCACAATGTCTGAATAGACATGAAATGAATAATACAAGCATGAATAAAAATGGCTCTCCTTCCCTCCATATATAGCAAGTGAAGGCTCTCTCTCCATGGGCCCCATCCATTAGGGTGTCCTTCATAAAGGAATATTCCCTCCTCTATCTCTGCGCTGTCCCATGTAGTTCTTTCCACCTCATACCCTGCGTTGGTTGACTTGGTCAAACCTCTTTGCAAATGTCTCCTTTCATACATGAGGGTGTGAAATTTAGTTCCAAGGCTGATCAAATTTTATTCTAGAGGGATTTTATCCATATTTTTATTATGAATGGGTCTTCTCACCCAATTATTCATCTCCTAGGTGTAAATAGAAAAAATTAATGTTCCAATTTACTGAAGGAAAAATTTGGAACTTTACAGGGGAGTTTTGTGACAACCCTGGTAAAAATTCCATGTAAAATTTAATAAAGGTAAAATAAGACCTTGTTCATGTGACACATATTCCAAGATGAATTTTGGGAAAACATCCTAGTGTGGGTGTTCATATGGTTTATTAATGGCTATAGAAACTTGAAAAGGCAATGGCGAAGGCTTTGGAAGAGAAAAGCGACATTTATTGGCATTTGTTTATGAAAATAATGGAAAATAGGAGAAAAAGAAGGTGAAAGGTCATAGGTTGCATGTGATGAGGAAAATGAAGGAAAATAATGATGAATTGAAGAAAATAGAGGCCTCATTAATAAAAATGCTTCTAATGATCAATTCAAAAGCTTTTGTTAGTTCCGTTTTGGAGCTCTCATTCTATTCTCTCTCTCTCTCTCATACAATTGGATACTTAGAGTTTTCTTGGAGAAATATTAAAGAAAATTTGCATACCTAGTATTTGGGGCAACAAGGAAAAGGAAAATTAGGAAAGCACAAGAGGACATCGGGATCAACAGATACAATGGGTTTTTCTTGCAGGTACCGAGCTACATGTATGATTTCCTTAATATTTTTTGCATGCATGAAATATGCATGTGGATATTTGTTTATATCTGTAATTGGCAAGGAGGATTTATTGGATTAATAATGGTTTTTCCAAGCATTTCCATTTCCTGGATATCCATGGTGTTTTGGGTTTTACTTTTTCTTTTCGCTTGGTTTTCTTGTGCCTTTGGTTGTGGGTTGAGTTATTAGTTGTTGGAAGCCTTGATTGGACAAACGCTTTGGAAGCCTTGTAACAACTTGGGTTGAGTTAGTAGTCTTGGAAACCTTGGTTGGAAAAAATATATGGAAGCCCTTGGTGGGTTGAGTTAATAGTCTTGGAAGCCCTGGTTGGATAAATTCTCTAGAAGCCCAGCGACAGATGTGGGTAGAGTTACTAGTCTTGGAATCCCTTGTTGGAACAAATGCTCTGGAGCCCTAGACAACTTTGGTCAAGACCAATCCGGTGATTGTTAGTGATGTACAACTATGATGTGGAATCACTCCACTACAATAAAAAAGGACATTGGTGAAGGTCATGCCTGTGACGGACCTTTAAGGTCCATCACCAATGTCACATATGGTAATTTTCCTTAAAAAAATTTTGTCGTAAGTGAAAATAGTGAGGGTGCTTTAAGGTTTCTCACCAAAGACATTTTCAATGACACTTTTGGTGAGGGTTGTTAAAGGCCCATCACTAATTATCTCTTTGGTGACACTTTTAGTGGCGATATTTTATCGACCCTCACCAATTCTCTTTTTGGTTACTTTTGGCGACGGCCAAAAAATGTTCGTCATCATTGATCATTCCAATGAGTTTTTTATGATGCTATGTACATGTTACTATATTTTTTGTCAAAATATAATAATTTAAGACCAATGTTGTGGAGTCTTTTTCATTATGTATCCAATGCCATATAGTGGTTAGATTCAGTTAATTTGTTAAGAATTAATTAGTGTGTATCATTTCTCTCAAGTAATGAGAATATAGTTTTCTTATGAGTCAATACATGATTCATCTCTATTAGGTTTATTTTCTAAAAAATTCCCTTTAGATAAAGCTCCACTAGTGTGTGTAGAAATTATATTATTTAATACATTATCAAGCTTTCTCAATTTTATTAATGAGAGATATCTATCACTCCTCAACACTCTTGGCACATCTTAACATGATTTGGCGCACACTAACATTCATTGGCACCTCACATATATTAGAACATATTTGTACCTAGAACATCTTTCCATTATTGGGAAACCCAAGAACATGTTGGCAGGCCTTAACATAGCATAAAACTCTCCTAGCATGTGTTGGCATGCCTTGTATTCCCTAGCATGCTATGGAACACTTTGGAATGAATTAACATACATTAGCACTTGGAACACATTGGAACTTAGCATGTATTGGAACCCATTATTAGTGTTCCTAGCAAGCCTCTTTTGAAAAAGATAAAGTCCTGACTTATTAAGCCTCTTATGTGTTTATTTCCTTGCATTTTCACTTAGTTATGATTTTTTTTCATTGATACTCCTTGGCACATATTGAAATACCCTAGAATCCTACACATCCTAGCATTCCTTAGCATCTTCCATGTCTTGGCACTATTTGGCACATGTTAACACACATTAGAACTACCTAGCACACTCTGGCACTTCTTGACATGCCCTAATATTCCATAGCATCCCTTACTAGTGCTTAACATACCTTGTCACTCCCTCCTTGGCATGCTATCTAACACTCATTGACACTCCCTGACACACCCTCATATCCATTCACTTCCATGAATTTGACCTAGTGCTCCCTTGTGTTTCCCTAGTACTCTCTAACACTCCTCAACATGCATTAACACACTTTGTCACACCTTAGCACTCTTTGACATGCCCTTCCACTTCATAACATGTGTATCACTCGCTAACATACATTGGCACTTGGGCATGTGTTGACTCTTGGAAAATATTAACATGTATAGCATTCATTTATATTCCTTGGTATGCTTTGGTATGGTTTAATATTAAAGTTATTTGAGATCAATTATTGGAAAGTAGATGAGAAGTAATAGAGGATTATTTGGCACTTAGAATGCACTAACACTTGGCACTTGGCATTTATTTCCACCTAGTTTTGGTGTGAATAGCATGCCACTCCTGGAAAATGTAAATTGATGACTTATTAGCCATATGAAGTGTTCATTTCCTTGTAGTTTAACACACTTCTCCTTTTTGTTGCCTTGATAGTCCCTAGAACATATTGTCACACCATTGCACATCTTGGCATGCCTTAAAAACTGACATATTTTCATATTTGACATTCCTTCGAACTATTCGGCACATGTTATCATTCCCTAGCATGCTTTGGCACTCATTCCCTCACAACTAGCCTTACATTTTTTCATTACTTGGGAGCCCAATCAAGTCCTTAGCTACTACATTTCATGTCACATTGGCCTGCTTCAGCCATAACAAGTTGACCAATTTCACCTTGTTCACCTAAGAACTTCCTATACCTCATCTTAGGCCACTCATGTCCAAGGTGAACTTGTCCCACTTAAGAACTTATCAAGAAAAGGATTACATCTAGCCATGGCCATAAAAAACTAAGAAACATAGATTACATAGGAAATATTTCACATATATGTCCAGCTCATATAAAAAATAGAGCATTAGCTGAGGGTTTGCAAGAACCACAAGATACACAAGACACACAAGATATAAGCCGACACAAGCCAAGTGCCCCAAAACTTATACACAACAATGTACAATATGAAACTGTATAAAATATTTTAAAACATGATAATTCAACCAAAGTGTTCCACATGTCATATAAAAATAATAGATAAAGTAAAAATAGTGTTGTGCACAACACATAGTATTCCTTTGTCTAAAACTAGTTTGTCGAGCCCCTTATCACAATCGTAGGCTTGCCTCTTGCAAATCCTATTATGAACTTCTTCTAACACACTTCATCCTTGGCACACTTGAATTCACTCACACTCCGTGGCACACACTATTATTTGTTCATTTCCATGCATTTTGACCTAGTTCTCCCTTGTGATACCTCAACACTCCTTAACACTCCTCAGCATGCATTGAAATTTTTCAGCATGTGTTAGCATGCCTTTTCATTCCTTGGCATGCCCTAACCCAACCAAGTCCTTTCTTGACTACAAGAGCTTAACCAAGTTACAATTACTACAACTAGACTATGTTGTTGAATTATGTTCCTTGGGAGGTACTCCATAAGCATAGTGAGATGGGTTTATGTGATTTTGGTCAAAAAAGGATTTTTGGGAAAATAACCCAAGCGAAGGGGCTTTGGACCTAAGATGGGGTTTAAAATCTAAAAGAAAATTAAAATGAAAATATAATATTTCCTAAGGTCTAAGTGGATAAAGCTCGTAAGTTCTAGAGCATTCTTATGAGGCCTAGCTAGGGAAAGATATTTAAGGAGGCCTTAGTATGAAGGCAAGAACATCAAGTGAGAAGGAGCTCATTTGATCAAGGAGGCTAGGAGGGATGCAGTCTTAAAGTACATCGAGTTAGAGGGCTGAGTAAGGGTTTCTAAAGGGAGGCCGTGAGCATCCACCAAGAGTAAGATCATCACGTGAGGGTTCACAAGAATGTCACATACCTTAAATAGAGATGTGAAGGAGCCTATAATCAATAAGTCAATGGACTATTAGTGGATGATTCATGACCCTAGTTAGGTCATCTACAAATTACTAGAAGGATGATAAGAGGAGTAGTTCAGATTTGTTCATATATTGGACAAAAAAGAAATTGGTACACAAGAATAATGATTTTGAGAGGAATCAAATCACTATTAGGTGGCAGATTTGATGAGCCCTAGATGAGGGCAGTTCTATGGGCACGAGATTAGTAAAAGAATTGACTGTGGTTGGGAAAATTTATGGAAGTAAAAGTACAATTGGAGGGATTTTAGGTGTCTGTTAAAGAAGATCTCTAAGTCTTGTACTTGTGAATGAAAAAAATATTGGTAGAATGGTAGGTGTATTATGCATAAGGACATGCAAAATTTAAAGGAATAAATTAGAAGTCAATTGGGCTAGCCAAATCGCCCTAGTTCATTGTATTGTAGAGGCTTGAGTCATTGAGAATAAGGGAAACCTCCATAGCCCTAGACTTGTCATATTGGAGAAACAATATGGAAAAAGTGGGCAGACCAAAGAGTTGTTCACAACGGAGTTGTGAACAATTGATCGAAAACCCTAAGTGTTTCAGAACTTAAAGGAAAAAATAGGTATAAAGAGGGAATTTATTTTTGAGCTGAGTTCAGTAACCTAAAGGATTTGAGTTCATTAATAGAGGGAGATTGAGGAGTTGCATAATGGGAGGCAAGAGGACCCGCCACATGTTTTCAAGACATGTGGATTGAAAGGGCTATGTGTGGCCACCATCAAAAAGTGGGTCAAGTGTTGTCTTGTTCAAGGTATATTGGTTGTAAAAGGACTAACACCAAGCCCTAGTTTTATTCCTTGTATCAGTGTTATTGTAAACAACCATGATCCCTAGTAAGAGAGATTTAGCCTATTCTATTATAGTTTGTAATTTAATGAAGAACGGTTTGAAAAAGTTAAAAATTTCCATGTGCAGTAGTTGATTCCCTGATGTGTGTAGATTTCGTTGTGAAAATTAGATGTGTTGTGGCACTTGAGTGTGTTTGCATCAAATATTCTAAGAACAAACCAAGATTCTCATGTGTCATGGAAATTCAACATATGCCTTCTTCACCTACGAACTACATGTAACTCATCTTAGAATACTCATGTCCAATCTCAACTCATCCAACTTAACAAGTTGCCAATACACGACTCGTCACATTCAACTGTGGTCATAAAACAACTAAGCAACATAATTTACATCTTGACATGCCATAAAACTTGGCATGTATTAAATGCCTTGGAACTATGTGGCAGGTGCTAGCATCCCCTACATTCCTTGATATGATTTTACACTCCCTAACACACCCTAGCACTTCCTGACATGCCTTGGTAGTTTAACATAACTTGGCACTACCTAGCATATAACCTTGTCACTCCCTCCGTAACACACCTAGAACTCATTGAAACTCCCTATCATACACTCTTATTCATTCATTTCCATTAATTTTTATCTAGTGCTTCCTTGTGTTTACCTGACACTCCCTAACACTCCCTATGATGCACTGGAACACCCTAACACCTGGAACATCTTGGAATTCCACCCTAGCACTCTAGCATTCCTTGGCACTACCTAGCATACCTTGTCACTCTCTCCTTGAAACACCTAGAGCTCAGTGAAACTCCTAGTCACAAACTCTTATTCATTCATTTCCATGAATTTTTACCTAGTGCTCCTTTGTGTTTCCATAGCATTCCTTAACACTCCTTGGCACGTATTGGTACTCCCTAGCACCTAGGACATCTTGGCATGTCACCCTGGCCTCTAGCATGCCTTAACACTACTTAACATACCTTGTCACTTCCTCCTTAGAACACTTTCAACTCACTGACACTTCCAATCACAAAATCTTATTTGTTCATTTCCATGCATTTTGACGTAGTTCTCCCTTCTGTTTCCATGGCACTCCCATTTAACACTTCCTTGAACGTGTTGGCACATCTTGGCCGCATTCCACCCTAACACTCTAGCATTACATGCACTACCAAGCATGCCTTGTCACTCCTCCTTATCATACTTGGAATTCACTGACACTCCTTTTCAAACACTCTTATTCATTCATTTCCATGCATTATGACGTAATGGCCTCTTTTGTTTCTCTAGCACTCCCTAATACTCCTTGGCACACAGTGACACATCTTGGAATGCTTTCCTAGTACTCTATCCTACCTTGGAATTGCTAGCATACCTTGTCACTCCCTCCTTAGAACACCTAGAAATTTCTAACACTCCTTATCACACACTCTTATTCATTCATTTCCATATAATTGAAACTAGTCCTCCCTTATGTTTCGATGGCACTTCCTACTATGCGTTGGCACCATACCCTAGCACCTAGCACATGTTGGAATACCTAACATGTCATGTAACCTTATAGCATGTGTTATAAATTCCTAAGATTCCCTGCACACCTTGGAACTCCCTAGTTGTCATTCCCTCATAGATAACCTTACTTTTTTCGCGACTTGGGAACCCAACCAAGTCATTGAAAAAATAGTGTTGTGTCTAGCTCAAACTATTCCTTTGTATGAAACTTCTTCATCTATACCCTTATCATAATCATAGGCTTTCCTCCTGCAAGGCCTATTATCAAATTCTCCTCACACTTCATCCATGGGACACCTGGAATTCACTCACACTCCCTGGAAGACACTCTTATTAATTTGTTTCCATGCACTTTGAACAAGTTCTCCATTATGATTCCATGACACTCCCCAACACTCCTCATCATGAATTAACACTAAATAGCATTTGTTATAAAACCTTTTAATTCATTAGGATGCCCTGGCACTCCTTAATTGTCATGTCCTTATAACTACCCTTATTTTTTTTTATACTTGGGAACCCAACCAAGTCCCGCCTCGACTAAAAAAACTTGACCAAGTTTCATTTAATACAACTATACTATGACTTGTTCATCTAAGAATGGCTTATAACTTGTATTATGCTACTCATGGCCAATATTAACTCATACCACTTAACAAGTTACCAAGTCAAGGCTCATGTCCAATCGTGTCAATAAAACAACTAAGCAACATAGTTTACATTTGGATATGCCATAAAACCTGGAACCCCTAACAATCCCTTGGCACTATTTGGCATGTGTTACCATCCCCTACATTCCTTGACATGATTTGGAACTCCCTAACACACCATACCATTCCCTGACATGCCCTGGCACTTTAGAATGCCTTGGCATTGCCTATCATATAACCTTGTCATTCCCTCCTTAGCAAAGTTTGAAATGACTGACACTCCCTAAAACACTCTCTATATCTATTCATTTCCATGCATTTTGTACTATTTCTCCCTTATGTTTCTGTGGCACACCCTAATACTCCTTGACACACATTGTCACACCCTAGAACTTGGCACATCTTGGCATATGTCGCCCTGGAACTCTAACATTCCTTCGCAATACCTAACATACATTGTCACTCCCTCAGCACACCTAGAATATGATAACAATCCCTGCCAGACACTTTTTTTCATTCACTTCCATGCATTTGAAACTATTTCTCCCTTATTTTCCTTTGGCACTCCATAACACCCCATGAAATGCATTGGAACACCCTAGCACTAGCACATCTTGGCATGTTTCCCTTGCCTATATCATACCTTGTCACTCACTCCTTAGGACACCTGGAACTCACTGACACTTCCTATCACAATATCTTAATCATTCATTTGCATGCATTATTTTCACCTAGTGCTCCCTCGTGTGTCCCTAAGACTCCCTAACACTTCCTAGCATGTGTTGGCACACCTTGGCACCTAGCACATCTTGGCCACATGCCACTCCGGTACACTAGCATGACTTAACACTTCCTAGCATACCATATCACTCCCTCCTTAACACACATTGAACTTGCTGACACTCCTTGCCACACACTCTTATTCACTATTTTCCCTCCATTTTTACATATTTCTCCCTTGTGTTCCCCTGGCACTCGCTAACACTCAAGACACATTGGAACTTGGGACATCTAGGTATGCTTCCATAGCACTCTAGCATGTATTGGGACTATCTAGCATATATTGTCACTCCCTCCTTAGAAAACTTGGAACTCCATAGCATGCCTTATAACTCCCTAACAGATATTGGCTCTTAGCACTTGGTGGCACTTGAAAATTCTTGGCATGTGTTTGGATGCCCTGGAATTCCTTGGCATGGTTTAAGATAACGTTTATTTGAGATCAATTATTCTCAATTAAAAGAGAAGTAATAGAGGATGATTTGGCACTTACGACATGATAAAACTTAGCCCTTGGCATGTATTGGCACTAGTGTTGGTATTCCTAGCATGCTCCTCTTGAAAAGGTAAGGTCTTGAATTATTAACACTCATACGTGTCCATTTATTTTCATTTTAACTTGGTGTTCCCTTTTGTTGCCTAACACCCCTTGAGATGCGTTCGCATACCCTAACACCTGGCACATCTCGTCATGCCTTAACAATTGCATGTCTTGGCATGCCTGGCATGCATTTCCATGCCTTGGCACTATCTGGCACATGTTATCACACCCTAAAACATATTGACAACGTTTTACAACAAACTCCAAAAAAAAACCTTGTGTGATAGTGTCCACCTAATAATTAATAGTATGGGTCATATAATGGTCCAACTAATAAGGAGAAACCAAAGTCCATATATCCAATTCATGGTCCTATCTTTTCAAAAATTTGGGCCCTTTGACTCAAGATATTTTATCTTCTTTGGAAAAAGGACATAAACAGGTTGTTCTAGATATTTCAAAATGGAGCACTCTTCACCCATGTTCGTCTCCTTTATTCCACGTGATACGAATGCGAATTGTCATATTCTTGACTTGGGCATTCTTATTTTGTAAATGCGACCCTTGACTATGCCATGAAAACCCTCTAAAACATTCTTAAATTATGGGAATGCCTCTTCAGGTGTGAATCTAGTGAAATGTGACAAGTCATCCAAGATACCTCCAAATATTTGGTTTGTGCCTTAGGGAATGTGAAAGATACCCTTAATAGAAAACATGCATAAAATATATGTAGCCAAGTTACCCAAATGTGATATATTTCTACTTATTCAATTGTGCTTCCAAATATATGAACTCAACAATAAAAAATGACTTGAAATACATGAATGTCTCTGAACATGTGAAAGAAAAAGTAACCCTTACCATAGTATTCCTCTGTTGGAAATTTTTTCTTATGTCACAAGGTATATTCTCTTATTTGGAAAGAGGACATAAACAAGATTTTAGATGTTTCTAAATGTATTATCCACCTATGTCCTTCTCCTTTACACCACGTGATAAAAATTCCAATTTTCATATTCTTGACTATGGTGTTCTTATTTTATACATGTAACCCTTGAATATGACATGAAATCCTCCAAGATATTCTTAAAGGATGGGAGAACCTCTTCATGCATGAAGCTAGTGGAATGTGACAAGTTATCCAAAATTCCTCCAAATATGTGATTTGTGCCTTGGGAAATGTTAAAGGTACCCTCAATGGAAAAACACATAAATATTTGTGGCCAAGTGCCCTAAATGTGAGATGTTTCCACTTGTGCAATTGTGCCTCCTTTTTATGCTCAAACTGACACCCTAGTTGTGCAAGACTAACAAGGTTTCAATTTGGGTCAACTTAGGGTTGTTGGCACTATCACCTTATCAACGAATCCTCTCACTTTGGTTTACTTATTGAATCTTGGGGGTATCCCAAAGCACAAATTTATGGGGTCTTTTATGTGACTAGATCACTAGCACTAAAAACCATCTTTACACTGGATGGTTCAACATCTCGATGATCCCAGTCCTATTGACCAGAAATTTTGTATTCATTATTTCTTTAATTGAAACTCCTCAAGTAGATATTGATGGTGTTGATGAGATTATTTTTGGTTCTCTTCTTTATGGAAACAATATTATCTCCAACCTTTGCAACTATCAGTTTTCACTTCTATCCCATTGGGGGAGTATATTTCGTCAATGAATGGCTACACAATAGGGACCCTATGAGCCAATTTATCATGTTGTCGATGTAGTGCTCACATGACACAAAAATTCGTTGGTCTATCATAGCCAAAAACTCTATGATGGGTTTCATAGATACCCAACCTATGAAAATGAGTTGGATTCTATTGCCAAAGCATGAAAGCAATGGAATAATTATATTCTACCAAAGGAAATGGCCATCCACACTAGTTGTAGGCCTTTTCCTACTCTATATAATCCTTGGGAGTTAGTGCCCCTAGATTTTGTGTCATGCTTTCCCTCAACCAAGCATGGTAAACGATGTTTTTTTGTTGTTGTTGATTGCTTCCTTAGGATGGGAATTTTGGCACCTTGTAAGAATATTGTTGCATAAAAATAAACTCATAAGTTCTTCTTCGAGCATATTTTGGTTCATTTTGGGTTTCCAAAGACCATATTTCTTGATAGGTAAAATAGTAGGTTCCTTAGGATTTTTTGGTTTAACCTTTGGTCCATGATAGAGATAAAGCTTGACTAAATCCACTACCTTCCATCCCTAGATTATAAAGAGAAGTAGTCAATATGATTGTATTAGATGTATTTAGAATGAAATGAAATGTTCACATACAAAAAAAAAGCACCTATTTTTCTTATAAAAACTTAAACTATGCAAGTGACTACGAGAGAACTTCATTCTCTCAAGATGAAAACATAGGGTATTACAATCCCATTCGCACAAAAATTTGAATATATTTAACATAAATAAGGATTTGTATCTACTCCTTCCAAATTCTACATATGAATTTTAATAAACTAACACTTGTTTTTAACTATTAAATCCATTTAATATATACTCTATTTTATTTTCACCCGCCTAATATGCAAGAACACCTAAATGTTTTCAATACAACCAAGTTAAAAGCACGTGTTTTCTTTTGACATCTCACATTTTTCCTCCAAAAAAACGTAACCTTAAAAAAGATTATTATTATTTTTATTATTATAAAAAATACCACCTAATATCACATCCAAAAACATGTAAAAGCCTATTAGTTTCTCAAATACAACTAAAATCAAATGTAAGTGAAAATAAAATATTGTATCTATTTTTTTTCACATTGGAAAATTTTAACACTTTTTAAAATTTAAGCTTTAATTTTTCTTTAAAATATCCCTTCGAATCACAAAATTTTCATAGGGTGGGAAAATGACATCTGAGAGAGTTGTGAATTATGGTTTTACCACTAGCAAACCCAATATTGAATGCGACCATCGAATCTTGAGTCCATTGATGGCACAAAGGTATGTTTCACTTTTAACTTCAATGCAATTCTACCCCACATTTAGTCTTCCACACATATAGGAGTACAGAGACGCCAGGTCTCTGGTTCAAAATCCATTGGTTTTTTTGCAGCCAAGCTTGTATGTTTAGGATTTAATCTCTGTGCTACATTTTGATACTATTTGTAGCGATGAAATTTGAATTTGATAAGTATGGGAGGCCATTTATCATATTAAAGGATCAAGAGAAGATGTTTAAGTCAAAGAACATTTGTTAAGGTTTAGGTTTTTATGAAGTCTAGTCGCTGCAGGTTCAAAAAATCAGAGGCATATATTCTCATTGTGCTTGGAAATATATATCTTCTTGAATCAATTGTCCTCCTCTTGATATTCAAAACCCGGTGACTCCATTCCCAGCTTTTAGTTCATCTTTAAAAGCATGAGACTACCATTCTGGTACATATTAGGGTTTTATTTATACTATAAAAACTATCCCATTCTCTCTTCCAAACATAAAGTCGTAGATAAATATCAGAGATCACTTTTTTACATTCCATTTGGAGCCTAAATTGACACTCCAAAATATTTTTCTATGGAAGTCAAATCCAAAAAACTAAAATTGCCATCACTTCATGATCCATATGGGTTGAGGCATCCTCTCTCAAATAAAATCCTCAAGCTTGCTGAATCCATTTCAGCCTCTTCCCAGAAGAGTGAAATTAGATCAGCCCATGCTTGAGGGATAAGTTGAGGGTGTCTTGCATTGAGATGTTGTCAGTCGAGGATTACACAATGATCCCTCAAGTGAGCACAACCTTTGGTGCAGCGAAAGTTGAGGAAACACATGTGAGGATTTCCCTTTTGGTTGGGCTCCATTCCTCTTCATTTTGAAGGGAATTCATGCCATTCCAAATATTTCCAAATATGACATGGAATATTTTCTATTGATGGTAAGTGCATTCTGATTAGATTTAAACAATCTTATTCAAAATTTACCATTACATGATGCTTATTTTTTTTTACTTGAATATAAATCCCTTATTGATTTTAAGTCTAAGAGGTATCTAGTAATGAATATGCTTCTAGAACCATACGAATATTATGATGAACAACATGAAATTGTAGTTCATCAATATCAACTTCTTGTGGATTCATTTGAGCCACTTTCTTATGTAGAAGTCGATGTTTTACATGGAGGAATTCATGTAGAGTTTGCAACTGATCCAAGAGTTTTATGGGAGTGGTTTTCATTAATATGTAGAGAAATTTTTTCTCCTACAAATTCTATCTTTTAATGTTTCCCCAAATGATCGTGGAAGATTTTTCCCTAGCCATAGTGAGTCAGAAATTTATTATTATGTTTTTATTTGACCCATTAAGTTTTGCTATGTATTTCTATACAAGATGTTTGAAATATGTTGCAAATGTACCCTTTCATTTTTATGGACTCTGTAAAAGCATTAGTTAGATATTGAGATTATTTAATTTTAGTGCAAGATGTAGCCATGAAGTCGTTCACTTCCAAGGTGTGGTTTTGAAAGAATTGTTGTCCTTCAACAAGTTGTCCTCAATTATTAGGTAAATGTTGACCTTGGCAAATTTTAGTTAGGGCATAGTTTTGAAATAATTCATGTCATTTAACAACCAATCCTCTATTATCATTTAATGTTTATTTACAATTTTCAATTTGTCAGGGAATTTGACAAAGTATCGTGTGTGATCCAAAATTAGTGTTCCAAGATGTGTGTCAAATAAAAATGAAATATTCACAAATGTGCTCTTCTGTAGAGATTGACCTCTCTTCTCAACACGGGCCTAGGTTTGAAACGATATTGTCACTCAAATATATGATCATTTTGTTCCTTCCAACTGCAACATCTGGAGTGAATGTGGTTCATCTATCCTATTTCAAATTTGTGGTCATGTTATTTGTTTGGCATTGACATAGGGTGAAATTTGACATGATCCTAGCTCAAAAAATTCTTCAAACAATTTGTTGGTCTTTGTAGGTTTTAACCAAGTACATAAATTATTTGAAAACAAATTCTTAAAGACAAAAAATAAGCAATAGCGAGAGCATAAACATAAAACAAATATACACAGAGATTTTTCCCATAGATCCCAAAACCAGGACTACCAGCTTGATTTTTCATTATATTAATTTTAGTGTTACAACATATATATATACATGCCGAAGCATTCATACCCCCAATCCATTAACCCTGGGTTAGAACATAATTGTAGTTCCCTTGACCAGATTTACAAAATACAAGGAGTCAAAAACCATCATGCCCCAAAACCATGTGCAAACCCATGCACAAAACCATAGGCAGGTTTGGCCACCTAAAATAGGGTTCAATTTTTTTTCCTGGGGCATTGCCTCACACCCCACGTAGGGGGCTACTCGCCCCTTATGAACCCCTGAACAGGGGGGGATACTTCCCCACTTGTAAACCCCCTGCTACATCCGATGCCTGTGAACCCCTCGTGCATACGTCTAATCATGGAAAGAATATAACACATACCCAAAATTCTCCCACTTTCTGTTTTATTTTTGTAGGGGGGCACATGAGAGCTTAGTCATTAGTCTAGCCCTATAACACCCAATATTTCTCTACACCAAGAGAACTTCTGAGTGCTCACAAACTTCATGAATGCATCTGCAACATTCTTCAAAATTGTCCACCTTTACCAACAACACCTTTTTATCCTGAACCATATCTCTCACAAAGTGATATTGAACGTCAATATGCTTTGTATTTGAATGATAAGTAGGGTTCTTAGCAAAAAAAATTGCACTTTGGCTATCACAGTCTATCCTTATAGCTCGTTGCACCAACCCCATACTTGAACACAATATCTGCAACCAAATAGCTTCCTTGTTTGCATGAGTGGCTGCCATGTATTCTGCCTCTGTAGTTGAAAGAGCCACTACAAATTGTCTTTTACTCATCCAACTAACTGCACTTCCAAATAGGCTAATCGCATACCCACTTTTAGATCTTCTTTGGTCCAGATTTCCAACCCAATCTGCATCAACAAAACCACAAATGTCCAAAAATATGTCCAATCCAGGTCTTCCCTGGTAACACAAACCATAGTCACTAGTGTCATGCAAATATTTGAAAACCTACTTCATTTTTGTCCAATGCTCCTTCCCTGTTTTTGACATAAACCTACTCAATACTCCCACCGCATGTGGCATATCTGGTTTAGTACATACCATTTCATACCTCAGGCTATCCACTGTACTTGCATATGGAACACATGACATGTCCTCCTCTTCTTATTTTGTCTTGGGACACTGTTCATCAGATAGCTTTACACCTACAGGAATAGGAGCCTTCACTGGTTTACTATCCTGCACACTGAACCTCTGCAATATTATCTCGACATACTTCCTATGGTTTAACCAAAGATTCATATTTTCCCGATGTCTCTTAATTTCCATGCCCAAAATATAGTTTGGAGCACCAAGATCCTTCATGTTGAATTTGGAGAATAATTGGGTCTTCAAATCTTGGATAATTTCTTTGTCATTTTGAATTAGCAACATATCATCCACATACAAGACCAAATAAATGACATAGTCACCAATTAATTTAAAATACACAGTGATCATTTTTGCTTCTGGTGAAGCCAAGTCCCCGTATATAGGTATCAAATTTCTGATACCACATCCTTGGTGACTGTTTTAACCCATATATAATTTTTTTAAACCTGCATACCATTTCTTTCTTACCCTTCACCGTAAAGCCTTCAGGTTGCTTCATATAGATATCCTCTTCTAGATCTCCATGAATAAATTTTGTCTTCACATCCATATATTCTATCTCAAAATCAAATGCAACAACAACAGATTAAAGTAATCTAATAGAAGTAACCTTGGCAATAGGAGAAAAAATATCACCAAAATAAATTCCCAACACCTGGGAATATCCTTTTGCTACAAACTAAGATTTGTATTTCTCCACCTTGCCTTCTACATTCATCTTCTTCTTAAACACCCATTTTCCCCTGATGGGCTTCCTTCCAACCGAAAACTCCTCCAGATCCCATGCCTCATTTTTTTGCAAGGATGCCATTTCATCAACCATGGCCTCTTTCCAGAGTTTTCCATCATCTGAATCCACTTCCTCCCTGAAAGTTTTGAGATCATCATTAGTGATAGTTAAAGAAAAATTTGAATAGAAAGAAGATGGAATATATCTTTCTGGCTGCCTTCTTTCCTGAACCAATCTTCTCATACTTGGAGTTTGTGGCTCTTCATCTTCTGAATCTTGTTATTATGTAGAGTCTGATTCATCCTCCTTTAGCTCAAACTCTATCTTCTCAGGATCCTTTGGTAGGAATTCATGTTCAACAACATCTTTCACCTCTCTAAACACCACATCTCGACTGTACACAACCTTCCTTGTTTTTGGGTTCCAAATCTTGTAACCTTTTAAACCATCCTTATACCGAATAAAGATGCACCTTTTAGATTTAGTATCCAACTTGGTCCTTTTCTCCTTTGGAACATGTGCATATGCATCACATCTGAATACCCTCAGATGTGAAAGAGAGGGTTTTTACCATTCCATGACTCATGTGGAGTCTTATCCTCCAACACTGATGAGGGTGATCTGTTAACCAGGTAACATGCAGTCTCCACTACCTCTGCCCAAAATCTTGTCCTAACCCGATAGCACAGAGCATGTTTCTTTCCTTTTTCATCAGTGTTCTGTTCATTATTTTTGCAACTCGGTTTTGTTGAGGTGTGTAGTAAGTATTCTTCTGTAGTGCTATACCACACTTCTTACAAAACTCTTCAAAATCCTTCTTGCAGGAATCTCCACCATTATCTATCCTTAACACATTTAGCTTCTTATCTGTCTAGTTTTCAGCCAGAGCCTTAAATTATTTAAATTTTTCAAAGACTTCAGATTTCTTCCTCAAGAAATATATCCATGTATTCCTTGAGAAGTCATCTATGAACGAAACATAGTACACAGAATTACCCAGTGATGGAACCAACACCAGTCCAAACACATCACTATTCAGAAGCTCTAATATCTCGTTCACCCTCTTAACACTAGAAGGAAAACTCACCCGATTCTACTTCCCATATACACAATGTTCACAAAAATCGAAATCCAAAGAGAAATTAGACATACCTTCTACCATATCATTACCATGTAGTATCTGAAGTACCTTCTCTCCAATATGTCTTAGACTTTGATTCCATAGGATGGTATTTTCTCTAGAGACCTCTAGGATTTCCGCTCCACTTTTAGGAATCATAGAACTGTTGCACCCATCAATAATAGTGCTACCCTGAAGCGTGTACAGAGTTCTAATCTGAACTCCACGCATTAATACCAGTTCTCCTTGAACCATATTGCAGTTATCTTTCTCTAACACTGTTTTTACACTTGCATCATCCATATTGCTTATAGAAATCAGATTTCTAGCCAATGTAGGAATATGCAGAACACTAGGAAGTGTTTTAATCCTTCCAACTTGCAGCTTCAGCTTGAATTTTCCACGTCCAAAAATTATAGCCTTCCTATAATCACCTAAGAATACATCACCGCCATCATACTTATCATACTCGTAGAACCACTCCCTATGGGGAGTGAAGTGCAAGTATGCACTCGAGTCAATCAACCATGCCTCATGATCTACATGTGTATTTTAAGAAGAAGCCAAATACACATCCCCACCTTCATCTGAGGTGGTTTTTTCCTGTGCAGAAGGAGCATAATCAAATCCCTTTTATTTCTCAGGAGCTTTATATCTGCAGTCCTTTTTTGAAGTGCCCTTCCTTTCTGCATTTCCAGCACACCTTTACAATATTTCCTGGAGATTTAGACCTCCCTCTAGATCTAGATCTCCCACTCAAAAAAAAAATTCTGTTTCGGGACCTTCCTCATATATATAAGGAATATCCATTTTGGTTGTCCATATTTCTCTGTCTCATTTCCTTCGATAGAAAGGCTGAGAAAATCTCACCAAAATTTAAGGTAGTTATATTGCTACTTATTGCAATAACCAGACTGTCCCGCGAATGTAGTAGAGAACACAAAAAAATGATGCACTTATATTCATCTGAGATTTTAATATCAACATATTAAAAATGACTTACTACAGTATTGAAGGCATTTAGATGATCTGCCATCGAGTCTCCATCCTTCATCCTCAGGTTATATTGTTTTTCGCAAGAACAATTTATTCACCAGAGACTTATATTGGTACAAAGTCCCTAACTTGACCCACAATGTCTTCACTGTAGCTTCCCCAGATACATTCAACAATAATGAATCTGAGATACACAACCGTATTGTGCTCTTTTCCTTCTGATCTGACTTTTACCAGTCTTCATCTGACATTGTCATTGGTTTAGTACCTGGATCTACTGTGATCCATTGATCTTTATCCAGTAGCAGATCCTCCATCTTGAGATTCCGCAACTCAAAACTCTGACCATTAAATTTCTCGATCTCTATCTTTCCACTGCTCGCCATCTTATTTCACCGCAAGAATCGATCCCACAGATCTCCCACTGAGCAGGGTCTACCACAGGCCCAAGAAAAAACCCCTCAGCAGCAAGGGGGTCCCCTTAAAGATAAAACATATCTGATACCAAATGTAGGTTTTAACCATGTACAGAAATTATCTGCAAACGAATTCTTAAAGACAAAAAATAAAAAATAGCGAGAGCATAAATATAAAACAAATATACACAGATAATTTTCCCTTAGATCTTAAAATTGAGACTACCAAATTCATTTTTCATTATATTCCTTTTAGTGTTACAATGCATATATATACATGTCGAAGCATTCATAAACCCTAATCCATTAACCCTCAATTAGAACATAACCATAGTTCCCTTGACCGGATCTACAAAATACCAGGGTCTAAAAACCATCATACCTCAAAACCATGTGCAAACCCATGCAAAAAACCATAGGCAGGTCCGCCCACCTAAAATAGGGTCCAATTTTTTTTTTCCCGAGGCATTGCCTGGGACCTTACATAGGGGGATACTCGCCCCCTGCGAACCCCTGGACAGGGGGGGCTGTCACTCCCCCCCGTTGCACCCAACGCAATGAATAAGAGGAACTATTTCCCCCATGTGACACCACCCCCCCCACGCGTGCGTCTAATCGTTGAAAGAATACAACACATACCCAACAATCTCTAAATATCCTAGCAATATAGAGAATATGCAGATCCATAATTTTATTTAAGCTGCAAGGAAATATTGGAAATGGATTCAGATATTTTTTACTAAGATCTACTAGGACTCATGTTTGTAACCAAAGTTGAAGAACTGGGTTCCCAAAAGGTCATGGAACTTTGTCAAGGAGGCAGGGACTTGGTTGTAAATACTAAATAGTATGAATTGAAATTGATATGGTAAATTGTTGATTCAATGTCATTTTGTGACCCAAGTTTTAGAGCAAGTTAAATGATTTGCTTAGGGTTTTCTTAATTTTCCTGGGAATTCAACAGTAAAATTTATTCTAGCTTTATAACTCGAAGATATGGATCTAATGTGGTATGGGAAGGGTCAAAATTTACGTGTACATGACTGGAAAGACCATATGGAGTATCATGAATACATTGAAGTTGATGATAAAATTATTTGATTTTGGTAGGTACTATCACTTTTGTTTTTTTTTTTTTCCATTTGTAATGTAAGTGAAAATTCATGGATGTACTATGTATCTACAAGGGAGCTTCATTTTACTTTGAAGGAAATATTCGGATTCCAATCTTCCATTTTTATTAGATTGTTGTAATTCATATCTTGGAATAAATTTTTATTCTTTTCTTTTTGTATGCCATAAGTTCGTTGTATGTTGTAATATTTTATGAAATATATCATTAATTTGACTTGGATCTAGTGGCACCTATGAAAATATGCTAATTAGTTTCCCAGATTCTCCCTACTCTCTTGGTTGCAATTTTACTTCTATTTGGGCATGGTTGTTTGTGTTCCTCCATTGTTGTCTCATTATTTTATTAATGCTAGGTTTTTCCTCCTTGGGATAAACTTCTTGTAGGCCAAGGTTTTGATATGTTGTTGTTTCATTTATGGTTATTAGTATACTAGTTTTCCAGTTCACTTCAATGGTTATTTATTTCTCATCTTGTATGGGCTTCTCATGATGGGTATAATATCTAGTCTTCTTGACATATTTTGTCTTTAGAGGATATCAATATAAATTTCGATTTCGATTTTTCCATGGTTTGGTAGTTCACATTGACCATGTGTGTAATAGGGAACAATCTTGGTGATTTGGGTATGGTCCAAGTTTCCATCTCCCTCAAGATGAGAAATTGTAGAAGTCAATAGGATTTATTTATCTTAATCAATAGGAAATCAACTTGTTGTGTTTACCTTTTAATTTTTACATATTTTCCATAAATTACCACTAATTATTTAAAGTATTTTCTTTTTATTTACATGATTTATAAATTTTAATTAAAAATAATTAGTTCAATACCATAATCTCCCCTCCCTACTTTAATCCATTGTATATTAAGAGCCTTAATTTAAATTGAAAGCAGTTATTTCAAAGTTCTACTTTTACCCATTTTATGAGGAGAAAAAAATAAGACCAAACAACTTTTAAGGCTTACACTATGAACCAAAAAAAACAAAACCCAACCCAAAATAAAGAAAAATAAATTAGAGTCATTGGGATAAAAAGTTAACAAGCTTTAGGCAGGAACATAAGAGAGATTTAAGTTTGCCAGAGGGGTTTATAAAAAACCTCTTCTGTGATGTTTTATCCCTAATAGTGCACCTCATGAGCACCGATAATGAGTAGAGAGGATAGGAAGAGGTGTTTTTAAATATATACAAGGAGAAGCCCCTGGATGCTCTGGCCTTGAAGCTCATTCATGTCCAGCGGTCACGCGTTCTGTGGAAAGCCCGATAAAGATTGTGCTTCTCAGGAAGCAGATCACACGGATTGGCACTACCCACACAAACCTCCATCAAGGTCGACCTCCTAGCTTGCATTCTTTTTATCAAAATGAGTGCCCACTACTGCTACTTTCACATGCTCTATCGATTCATTATAGATCAATTCCATCAAAAAGGTACTCTTCCCATTTATTTCTCTACTACTATACGTTGTGCTTATAATATTGTTTTGAAGAAATAGAATTGAAACCGAGATTAATATTTTTATAGATCGCATAAACTCACCTTTGGAAAGATCACAATATTACTTTATGGTACATCATTGAGGGTCTATGCCAACCCTACCACTTGTAAAAAGCCTCTATGTCCACCCGATTGAGATTTCATTATAGCCATCACAAGCACGAAGAAGCCAAAGATGGGCCTCTTCCATGATGGAGGTTCGACAATGGTGTCTTTGGACCAATGTTCGAGTTGTTTCCTATGTATTTGGATGCAATATATTTCATAGTTGACTCAGTTGGTCTAGTACAAGCAACCCCACTAGTAGCATCCCAATCTAGAACTTACTTTGATGAATGAAGGAGGGAGTAGGAAGCCGTAGCAGGAGAGAGGAGATCCACAACCATGGTTTTCATGAAAGATCAGAAAAACAGGGCCTAATTCAAGAGGTTTCAAGTCAAATTCAAGCACAGGAGAGAGGGGAAAACAGATTACAGGGTAAGGATCCTCTTGATTTCCCTTATTTTATTGATTATAAGGTTGTGATCTATTAATGAACATGGTTGCAGGGATGTGATGTGTCTGTTCTATTGAATACAACAAACAGTGATGAACCTACTGAGAAAGGTGCTATCCCAAATTGGACTTAGAGGGGCTATCAAGTTATTGATGCTATAAATTTAGAGCTTGAAAATAAATGTCTTGACATGGTGAATTGTGCATAAATTATTGCACTAGTTACCATAGATTCAATTCATATGGTAATTCATTCATTTCAATACTAATAGAAATATTAATGTACTTATAAATCTTTCAATATAACAGTGGAACGCAACATTTTGATGATGATGGTGGTTAAATGACAATGTTGAATAGGTTTAATAATAATAATGATGGTGGTGGTTAAAAGACAATGCTCAATAATAATAGGTTTACACTATGCACTCCAATACTATACATGATAATTTATTGATTAATATTTCAATATAGAATTCAGTCAGTCAAATGTAATATTCTGATGATGATGATGGTTAAATGATAAATAGCAGCTGGGAGGGCCGCGGTGGAGAGTTCCCACAAGATGGAGGGATTGTGTTCTATCGATCATGAAGAGAGCATTGACAAACCTTCCTCCTCCTTTTGCAAAATTGGAGAAACTAAAGTCATATTTTGATAGCAAAGGTTTAAATTTGAAATATCTAGTTGTTCTCTCTAGTGCACACACTATCGACACTACCCATTGTGCAGTTTTGAGAAACAGAAACCGATAAAAACAAGTAGAGCACACACAAATACCAATTGGTCGTTAGATTCAACAACAAGGATGTGGTGGCACAAATCATATATGCAACTCTTTCGGGAGATTTCTTTATGTCAGGTACTTATTCTCTATATTTTCCTCGTTATGAACTCGAAGTAGGGCTTACAAACTATGCTACAACATACTCCAATGGTCTCCTGTTGGCACGTTGTGTTTTGAAACAACTGGAGATGGATGAGGATTATGTTGGGAATGAGGAGGCCACTGGAGAGGACTACAATGTTGATCCAAATGATTTCAATAGGCCATTAAGAGCTTTGTTGGATGTAGGTCTTGTGAGGACCACCAGTGGAAACAGAGTCTTCGGAGCCCTGAAGGGTGCTTTGGATGGAAGATTAGGTATTCCTCACATCGACAAGTGTTTTGTTGGTTGTAGCAAGGAAAGAAAGAGATTGTATGTTGAGGTCCATAGAAAGTATATATTTGGGGGTCACGTAGCTTCATACATGAATACATTGAAAGAAGATGAACCAGAGAAATAAAAAAAAAGTCTCCGTGAGGAATGGCGTAGCATAGCATGGCATGGATATGGATGGAATGGAACATACTTTTTTGTTTTACTCACCTATCTATGCCCCACATAGAGAAGACCCCCTATATTTTGTTTGATGAATGACGCTGGAGAAAACATCATGATGCTCTCATTACTCTCACCCAGATCACAGAAGCTTGTGCCAAGGTATGCTCACATTGAATCTTTTTTTTTTTCATATTTTCTTATGTAGAAAGTTGACTCTAGAATCATGGAGGACAATGAGCATGGAGATGGTTAGGCCATAGGCATAAGGGCCTATTTCTTCTATAGAAATATGATTCTACCACATTTATTTGAGATCTGATTGAACCATATTGGCTTTTAAATTTACTAATTTCATAATTGTAGATTGTAGTTGTTGGAATTCTTTACTATTGCTGTGAAAATACCATTATTTTCAACAATGTAGACTCATTCAATAGAAGATAAGGCTGCCAAAACTTGCCTTGCAGTCCTTAGTTTTTCTCCTCGCCTTGTTTCTATACCTATCATCTGCTTTCCCCAATTATTCATTTTATATAGATGTCGCAATGCTTATTTAATTGAAAGCAACAATGATTGATCCTCTTCATCTGTTAGATATCTCGAAAAACAAATGCATGACCATCACCATGTCCCAAAGAAAATCCGAGGTGGGATATTCCCTCTCGAGTAATTGGTAATAAGGCGGGTTGGCTATTTGTCATTTCCATCTTATATTTATATTGAAGTTCAAATTAGTACACTTGAAAACCTCTTGAAAAATCTTGCAATGTAATAAGATTACCAAATTTTCATGTGAGAAAGAAATATCAAAACATCGAAATAATTTATAAGAGATAGTTATAGTTTTGGAATTAGTTTTCTTGCGAATTAGATCCATCTAGAGCTATCACTTTTCTCATTGTACGTAAGCGTTAACACATTTTTTCATCTTTTATAGAATATTTATAAGAGAAATTAGAAATAGGAGTTGAACAACTGGAACTAGAACTGATAGCTCCGTGGCTTGATCTACAACATCTCGATTACAAAGTCAGGCTCTTTCTATCAATAACAAAAGTGAGAGACTGATATCCTCGTGCTGGTATATAACCAGTTCTTAGCTTTTGTGAGCGAAATGTTTAGGTTTTATAAAAGGGAAAAGTAAGGGAATTTTGTGTGATACATGGTTTCTAAGAATCATCATAAAATGATTGAATTTTTTTTTCTCATTTGGTGTCTTTGGTTAAATTTCACGATACAGCTAGGCACAAAATGTATCCTTTTCCTTGGGTATTGGTGGTGGTAAAATGTGTAGTGGTAAAGAAGGGTATGGTCAAACTGACTTGTGAGTATTGGGTGACTCTCTCTCTCTCTCTCTCTCTCTCTCTCTCTAGATATATATATATATATATATATATATATATATATATATATATATATGCACATATTGACCAAATCAAAGTTGTAATGGAATTATGGTTTATTTCATGTTGTCTAGAATTTTCACGACCTTTGTGGACGTGTATTACACCATTTTTTCCATCAGAATGTTCTTCCACATATGCACTATTGCTTTCTTTCACATTGTAACCTAATGGGTCTTTTTAGTTTGATTCTAACATGCACTAGAGTGAGGACTTGGATTTCGCTTATAACAGGCATTAACATGCATTAGGCTAAGGACTTGTTTTTTTTTAAAATCTATCTTGCTTTGACTGTGTTAGGGTCCTATAATAATAGGGATCATAAATTTTGAATTGACTTTAATAGTCTTGTAAATATGTACATACCTTGCTTTCTACAAGTTGTTTTCCCATATTTTGAAAAAATGAAAAATAATAAAAAACCAAAAAGAGGGTAAAAATTTATAAAAGAAAGATCAAAGGACTTAGAAAAATATAGACCCCAAAAGAAAAAGAGATAAAATAAGACCTAAAAGTGAGAAAGTCCAAATGCCACTACTTTTACTTTTATTGCAAAAATAATGATTATGTGCAGAGTGTCAATAAATGCCATAATCCATGATCAGTTAAATAGTTTAAACTTAACTCTTCATGTTTTTTATAGAGAATAAAGATTTGTCAAACAGTTTAAACTTGGAAAATCAATAGATAGGTAGAGAATAATGAGGAGCTCAATAGTTTAATCTGAGTCCTTGGATGAAATAAGGTAGACTTAGATAGTTTTATGCTTTGAAAGAAAAATGTTTTAGGGTTGCAAGCCTAATTGCACCCATGAAAATGAAGTAAAAATGTTAGAAATAAAGATGGGTAGGTAGAAAGTAGTTGAGAAAGCATGTAATAAAGCATCATCGGGAAAAATCTAATTTCCCATCCCCTACAAGGATTTAGTATTCTAAACTATTAGTCAAAAAGGCTCAGAGCATTTCTCTAACTTCTGTTGGGACCAGACCCAAGGCTCGATGACTGGTTAGTTAAAAATATTGAGTTCCTACATTAAACCCACATTTATCAGCATTTACCCTTCATTCATACATCATAATCCCTTTTTCCTAAGTGAAGACACATTTTTACTTAGAAAATTGAAACCCTAAAATAATTAACTTCATTCCCTTCAAAATCATAAATAAAACCCTCAAAAAGCATTTATCCTAAGTATAAGTGAAGTAATACAACAAAGATGAGCAATGATTTATTTTGTCTATGATTAACATGTATCTTGTTTCCATTTCAATA